>RWGZ01000959.1:1081702-1333958 GCA_009725065.1 Utricularia reniformis
TATTTTAAATATTGAGGACCAATGACGTAATTTTCTCTTTGAAATATACTAGCATCAGACATATTGAGCTTGTATGGTATAACTTTTTAAAATTGTGGTGCGATGAGGTAGAATTATCGTGATTTTTTAAGTGTGGTTGGTAAAATTATAATATCATAATCGTGATTTTGTAAATGACTAATATACCCTTTTATTTTTAATAATGAAAAGACAAGCTATTTATTTAGTTGTATAAGTAAGGGTAATATAGTCATTTCCAAAATCACGATGTAGATATAGCTGGTTTTAGCCGCAACCATCGAATCGTAATTTTTAACGATAATCACATTAGAATTATTCATTTGTTTTGTGTACCTTAACAAAATCACGATTTTACCAACTCACCACACCACACCGCTATTTTGATCGGATTTCCAAACAAACCCATTGGGTGCATTGGTATTGTAGTATATTTTTAAGCTATTTTGATAATATTATATTTAATTGTCATGTGCAAAATATATTTTAAGAAAATATATGTATACTTAATATTATTTTTTATTTTATGTATTACCAATAATTGAACAATTATTTATGGAATTAAACTATTTTAACTTTCAAACCAAAATTCTCTCAAAATATAATATAACAAAGTGTTTTGGCACACATGAATATAAATAAAATTTAAATAATTTAGAAAATAGAACTCAATGAATCAAATTAGTAAAATCATTTATTTATTTTAAAAACCACATCAATATGTACTTTACAAATTATGTATTATTTTTAAAAAAATCAAATTTTGAGGGTTATTCATGAATTGTTTGAAATTTCAAGAATTAAATATGAAATTGGTAAACTTTCGAACTTCGTATTCACATTATTTTAAACATCGGGGATAAATGTAAACATTTGTTATTATTTAGTTAGGAAGAAAACATGATTACTTTTATATTTCACTATATAGAACAAAATAATAATGTAATAGTTTTAGTCTACTTACAAATTTTAAAGAGTTTAAATTAAACAAAAAAATTGTAAAAATTAAAAAGAAAACAATACAGACAATATTTAAAATTCAAAATATTTTAATTTAACAACATATTGTAAAAATTAGGCATCAAAGGTAATAGGGTTTATATCATACAAAGACTTTACAAATTTCAAAGAGTTTAAATTGTAGAAATTAGACATCAAAGCTAATGGGGTTTCGGTTTATCTTACACAAAAACCAAATAATGTAAAAGATTAAAAATAAAGAGATGATCAAGCGGTTGAAAAAAGTAGTCACCTTTTTTGTTGATGTGGGTGAACAATATAGTTCACTTCGTGGAGAATAACAATGATGGAAACTCATGTAATGTTGAAATAAGCGGTTGTGGGCATACATATATCCAAAGCACTGATAACAAAATCTAAATAAAAGTGTGAAAAAGAAAGAACAAATGGTCAGTTGAATAGTCAAAGTTAATTTTGAAATGACGAAAAAACCAACCAATGCGGCGGATAAGAGGTGGAGTCCGTGCTCTTGTCGAAGGAGAAATGAGTGTCAAATTACCGATATGGTCATCAAGGGATGAACAAATCGAGAAGGAAAAATTAATAGTGAACCTGAAAATAAAGTTCCCAAAAGAATGAATAAAGGAATATGATAAAACAACTATTGAAAAGAAAGAAGCAATACTGAATTGAATAGTCAAATGATATTATGAATTGTCTAAAAATCCGATATGTGGAGATGAATCAACGTCATGGTGAATTGTCTAAAAGCCAGGATAGGATGGGAAGGTGAATTGCTTTAGTATGTTTAGATAAGTGTCTTATGATATTTAGTTGCGCCGACACCGATTCGTCAACGGGAATACATTAATACGTTAAATTCAAATATATCATATTTGTAACTTGTATATTAGATAAATATAAAATATACTTAAAAGTTAACAATATTTAAAATTCATTAAAATTTGGCAACGTCATTATAGAATATATATTTATAAGAATATTCGGTAAAACAAAATAATTATCCATTGTTAAACTTGAAATTATTAAATAAATAAGATAATCATCATATATTACATTCTTCTGCATCTTTTAATAGTTTCTTTTCCATTTTAGTTTCATCGAGAGAAAGAATATGGAATTGAAGCAATCATAGAGTATTTATAGATTCCAAACCATCTCTAAATATTTCCATAATTTCGTATCATCTTCTTTATATTCCGAAGACTACATAGAAAATAAGCGGAGATTAGATTAAACAAATACAAAGTCTTAAACACGTTCCGGAGCTAACTTATTCATCTTTTGATGAGAACTCTAGGACCGAGTACCTTGTGATGGGTAAGACCCAGCAACGATTGGGTCAATTCAAATGGCGAAAATGAATCCCTATAGCTCATTTATACCTCTAATGAAGAGCGGCCCGATGTTCAACTGGAGGACCGAAGCTGACCTTGATAAAATAAAGTGTTTTCTGCCAGCTGCCACCTGGGTTCGGTCCGAGCGGTTACAACTCACGTTTACCACGCTTCGGGCCCGATCACGTAGGCCACACCTCGGTCCCAGCCTCGTTTTACATCCCGCAATAACAACCTCTAACAAACCTGTCAGAGGCGGTTACAGAGCGTGATTTACACACGCTATGAACTCTATAAATATAGGGCAAGACGACGGAAATAGCAAGACCCTTTGGACGCGGAAGAATAGGCCGTTACCCTGCCGGAATTCTTACCGCTTTTTTTACCTTGTCATTTTCATTAGCCTCTCTTGTATTGACTATGAGTTATTTCATTAGTGAACAGGCTAAGAGCATAATCTGCTCTTAGTCGAGTGGTTTTCACCCCAATTCCTNTATACGTTATTAGCTCTTAAGCGTGATCGATCCATACACTAAGGCAAACTTCGGTCCCCTGGACTCTCACTACTTACAGGTACGGTCCATTGTTCTCATGAATGTGCAAACATCATGTGATCGGCCTTGTATCACCTCTGCGATTGGCAATCAAGCCCGAGGGGCTAGTGATGAGAACTCTAGGACCGGGTACCTTGTGATGGGTAAGACCCAACAACGATTGAGCCAATTCAAATGGCGAAAATGAATCCCTATAGCCCATTTATACCTCTAATAAAGAGCGGCCCGATGATCAACTGGAGGACCGAAGCTGACCTTGACAAAATAAAGTGTTTTCTGCCAGCTGGCACCTGGGTTCGGTCCAAGCGGTTACAACTCACGTTTACCACGCTTCGGGCCCGATCACGCAGGCCACGCCTCGGTCCCAGCCTCGTTTTACATCCCGCGATAACAACCTCTAACAAACCTGTCAGAAGCGGTTACGGAGCGTGATTTACACACGCTATGAGCTCTATAAATACAGGGCAAGACAACGGAAATAGCAGGACCCTTTGGACGCGGAAGAACAGGCCGTTACCCTGCCGGAATTCTTACCGCTTTCTTTACCTTGTCATTTTCATTAGCCTCTCTTATATTGACTATGAGTTATTTCATTAGTGAACAGGCTAAGAGCATAATCTGCTCTTAGTCGAGTGGTTTTCACCCCAATTCCTGGGGTTTCCACTATATATCGCCGTGCACTTATTTTATTTCCAGCTTTTGATCGTCTTCCACATTTAAAACAAATCAGAACCGAATTCGTTTGTTGAACGAACGGGACGACTGTTGGTACTCCCTAAAAAGGGACCATAACATGATGAGTAAAGAAAGACATATGTACTCCAATTTTTTTCACAACATGAGGATGAAGAAATACTACAAATATGGGGTTAGTGACCCATATATAACCTACCAAGCTAAATGTTCCAATTTAAAACGTTCAATTTTAGAGTATTTTTCATTAAAATCTCCCAAATATGAGAGAAATTCAGCAAATCAAGTATAACAATAACTCTCATGTTATCATAGGAAAAACTATGCTTCAATCATTCTTTGCGAAGACAAAATACTTCAAGATTCTCATGTCGCTATTCAAAAGTTGTAAACCTAAAAGAGAAAAAACTTTATTTTTTATATTAGATAAAAATTATCATCATATAGTATATTATGAAATTACTTACATATAATTCAAAGAATGAACAAGAGCATATAACAGTGTGATACATTTCTCCTTTATTCTTTCTAAAATATCATAGACGGTATCCTAAAATAAGATTTTCATCCAATCTTTTTTATCATGATCATAGATAGCTAATTTTAAAATCAAATAACATTTAACCACATCGGATAAACCAAATGAAGACATGATGGATACGTATCACATTCTCGTATCATAGAAAAAATAGGATATGTAAATGCTAGAACATAATCAATTGCTCCCCAAAATGATTCATTCAACAATATGTCTCTAATCGTTATAGCTTTCAAATCATCATCATTTCGATAAGAATTCCATTCCTCATTAATTACCATAGATCTCAAAAACTTCTAATCTTTTTAAATATTTTCATTATGATAATAGCCGATGCAAAACGAGTATTAACAATATGAAACATTTTCAACTTAGAAATATTTTTAAAAATGGCTAACCTTGTAGAATTGTTCTTAATGAAGTTCATTACCATGTCAATTGAATTGACTAACATACTTATCGAGCTGCATTTCTCATATATAATTGCATTTTGATAACTGTTTTATGGAGAACACATATCCTTAAGTGCAAGATTCACAATATATACAATACATGAAGTCCCAAAAATATGCTAAATTTGCATATCAAGTATAATAGTGAATGCAACACATATATATATATATATAATGAATACCTGAGATAATTCTCTTCTATCATAGTTACCAATTTACATATACTAGTATTCTCAGTTATAATTTGAACTACATTTGCTATTCCAACTTTCACAATAACATCATCCATAAGTTTCGATATAAATACAATGTTTTTTATTTTACCTTCACAATTCAACGCTTGCAAAAACATTGGTTCATTATCATTCATTGCCATGAAATTGATAAGTGGTCTGCATTGAGGATCCGACCATCCATTTTATATGATGGTAACTCATTTTGAACTCCAACAACTCTTTATCTTTTCCATTATTTTTTCAATTCTTGAAGTTTCATTTTTTAGAAGAGTTGTTCGAAGATCGTCATAAATGGAGGAGTGTAACATATCAAAAACAATATATAAGTATTTATATTGGGCGAATGACATTTAATGTCCCAAATTTTGGTATGATTTGGCAAATTTGGTCCATAAATTTTTCATTTTGATAAATTTAGTCCTTAATATTTTTTGCATGCAAATCTAGTTCTAATTCTTTGTACATTTTGGACCAAATACGCAATTTTCTCATTTATATTAATAAATTATAACTGAAATTACAAACAATTTACTTGCAACTTTGCATGCAATCGTCAACAATGCAAACATTTTTTTGTAATGCAGATTCCATACAAGATTAAATGATAGACATTCAGAGTAAAACCAATGTTTTCATACCGGTCCGAACCAATATGAGCGGTACGACCGGTACCAAATTTTATTTTATTTTATATTTTAAAAAATTAATATTTAATTAGTTTTTTAGAATCAGATCCGAAAAAACCCGGAAATTGACCTTAATACCAGGTACCGTACAGTACAAAAAAAAATACCGATACCGAGCGAAATTTGACGTACCAGGCGTTATACCGTCCGATATGAAAACACTGAGTAAAACATCATTGCAATCTCTGCATCAAGTTCATCTTTCAATTTTTGTTAAACATATCATGTAGATGTAGTTGTCATTTTCCTACCAATTTCCTCTTTTTGGTAATATTTTATTTCAATGCATTCATTAAAACTTCATATATAGACGTTGAACTTTTATACAATACCGTATGAGATAAAAATATCTTATTGTGCTCATTTTGCAAAATAAACATTTTATCTCTACATTTTTTACTTACTTTTGCAAAATAAACATTGAGCCACTCATTGTCCTTTGAGCAAGAACCACAAGAAAATGCATGGTAAAAATTGCAAGAGAAATGAGTATTGCCCCGGACTAATTTGCATGCAATCGTATCACAAATATTCAAAGGTTGAGGTATATTTTTTGATGAGGAAGAAATTCTCATTGTTCATGGTTCAACTTCAACACATTCAGCATCATCCATCTAATAGTTATCCAAGAAAAATACATAATTAATTTCACAACTTACCAGTTATGTAAGAGTATACCCTAAAACTTATGAAATTGCAAAAACACCTAAAGTTATATTTGGATACTATATTCATTACTATAAATAAAAACCAAGAGTATAAAAATGATATAAACCATTAAATAATCATATTTTAACTGGTCAGCTCTATGAATTCCTAAAAAGCTATCACCGATTGAAAATATTTGATGAAAACATTGGATTCAATGATATTCTTTGTTAGCAAAATTGGTCTTTCCAAGCAAATAGGTTGATTTTTCGAATGATCTAAATGCGAAGAGCGATTAAATGTAGGAATGATACACATATTTTTAACATAAAAAGAACATGTGCAGTATGAATATCAATAAAAAGTGGAATTACAATTGTAGCATTTTAGGCGAGAACTAAGGAAGCCTTGGATCTTGGAGAAGAAAACTGCATCTGGCCGCGTTCTCATGTTTAAGCCCTCGGGAAGCTTTGTTCTGACTAAGTGTGTGTTCTGCACAAATTATATAATGTATAATCAGAATTTATAATTAGAATACAGAATGTATAATTAGAATCTGCGTAGTGTTCTGTGTAAACATATAATGAATTATAAAATGTAAAAGCGTTCTGTAAAAATATTGTAATTGAAATGTAGAATTTTAATTGAGTTACATTGTACAAAATAATTATCTCTATTTCTTATAAATTTGAAATTATATTTCTATATTAAAATAATATTTTTAATTACAAAATAAAGTAATAATATTTTTTTATTTAAAAATCATATAATAAAAAGAAAACAAAAATATTGAATAAAATATTGTCGAATAAGAAACTCAACAAGTGATATTATAAATATCAAATTTCAGAAAAAAAAAGAATTCATTATGATACAAACGATGAAAATTTGATTCGGAAAAAATATATATATATATAAAAAATATAGTTAACAATGTAAGACGGTGCATCAAAATTTGTAAATTGCATAAAAGTCTCGAAGTTGATATAATGTGTGATTTTGGCTTCCATGTTTCAAAATTGCGTTGTTGATCCCCGAACTTCCAAAAACGTTTATATTGAATCATAATACTCGTTAATTTTTTAAACGTCTCAATAGTTTATATTGATCAATTAACCTTGAAAAAAAATGAAATGACAATGTTTCTAAACTTTGAAAATTTTAAAAATAATGCATAAATTATCAAAACCACTNGCAATCCTGGTTTATTTAACAGGGCCATGGAGGCCCCTATCAGGAGAAGTAAGGATGATGACTGGTGGCATAATTTGCATGCGGTCCAAGCATCATCTCATCAATCTGAAGGCGTATCAGCCACCTTGGGAGATTTGATGCTCTCCTTTTATGAAGAGATCTGGGCGGCAGTCCAGATCGGCATTATCGCAACCCCGAGGGGTTGCCGACATTTCGTGGTGATGGTGATCCAATCGATCACGTTGGCGATTTCGAATTGCGAATGGGAACGGTTCGGGCCTCGTATTCACTAAAGTGACGCATCTTCGCTGCAGGATTACAAGGCGATGCCCGAACGTGGTTCAAGAATTTGCCGGCCCGATCCATACAGTCGTATGGCGGATTTATTTTGGCCTTCTCTGAGCAATTTGCTCCAAATGTAGGACCGCCCCGAAGCAGGCAGGAACTATATCAGCTGAAATATATCCCGGCAAAAATGAGTCTTCGGTCCTTCATGGAGAAATTCAACATGACCGCCCGGGGTATCAAGCTCGAGCTCCGGGATAAAATAGATATTCTACAGCAGGTCCTAGGACCGTGCGGCCTTTCGGGCAGTTTGGTAAAGAGCTCACCATCCACCTTGGGAAAACTTCTTCAGAAAATCAACAAGTATATTAAGGTGGATGAAGTGCTGGGGCTGGATTATCGGAAACCTAGCGGGATTTCTGAACCCGCAGGTGATCATAGGGTTTCCTACCCTAAGAAGCAGTCGCGAGAAATAGCGGATGTAAGCGAAAAAGACGTCCCCCCGAAGTTGGAGGACAATCGGGTGTATTGCGAGCTCCATCATAATCACAATCACACGACCCTGAAGTGCCCGCTGTTGAAAGAGACAGTAGAGACAATGAGTAAAGAAAAGCCCGACCGGAATGGTCAGAAGGGCAAGCGAGCAGAAACCCCCCGAAGGGGCCACCAAGGTGACTATCGTCACAGGCCGCGGGGAAGAGATAATCGGGTACAACCACGAAACTACAACGATCGGACGGGGGACCGAAGGTCTTCTCCACCAGAGCAAGAACGAGGCCAACACGGTCGTGAGAACCGTGGTCAGGGCCGAAGAAGAAGAGGGCGGGGCCGCGGCGGTAGAGCCCCGTAGAACGAGGGTGGAAGACAGGAGCATGCCGCTCCACCACCTGCGGTAACTGGTGCCCAACCTCCTCAAAATGAGGTGGCACCAAGAGAAGTGGCCGGAGATATTTACGTTATCTCCGGTGGTTTGAGAATAAATGAATCGGTCCGGGACCAAAAGAGAACTGCGCGCGGAGACTCTGCTGAGAGCTCCGAGTCTGTGGCGCTGGTGAAATATGATCCCATGGAACGGTCCTCCTTCTTTAAAGAGGACATTACTTTCACTCTGGCTAATCGGGAAGGGATCATGGATCCATGTGACGATCCCCTTACCATCACTGGATCATCGGGAATCGTCGTGTCCACAGAATTTTAGTGGATATTTGGGCTTCGTGCAATCTAATGAAGCGCGAAGTTGCCTAAATGTTGGGAGCTGTTGCTCACGATCTCCCAATCGCAAACATAACTCTTTGGTCGTTCGACCTAAGGAGCGTTATTCCTTGCGGGAAGATGTTATTCCCGGTTACCCTTGGAGAGCCATCCAAGGACCGGTCGGAAGACCTGGAATTCATTATCGTTGAAGTCGACTTGGCTTACAACGCTATCATCGGACGAACCGGCTTCGGTAAGTTTGAGGCGGTCCCTTCTACTTATCACATGATGCTCAAATTCCCCTCCATTCATGGAGTTATTTCTGTTAAGGGGGATCAAAAAGTAGCTAGGCATTGCAACATGAGCTCGTGTCGAACTTTGGCACCGGTTAAAAGTTCCCGGGTGGATCTGCTGGAAGAGTTTCCGCACCCGAGGCAAGCAATGGAACCCGTAGGGTTCAAATTGATCAACCTGGTTGAGGATGACTCAACCAAGACAACTCGCATTGGGGCACATCTGGCCCCTGACTTTGAAAAAGAACTGATCCACCTGCTGAGAAGCCACGTGGATATATTCGCATGGACCCCGAACGATGTTCCGGGGATTGACCGATCCGATAGCGAACAAACGAGTCCTCCCAAGGGAATTCTTTGAAGGCGATCTCGTCCTCAGAAGCATTAAGGTGCAGAGGAACGTTGGAAAGCTGGACAGAAATTGGGAGGGACCGTATCGAATATCGAAGAAATTGGAATCAGGTGCGTATAAACTTGAAACATTGGATGGTATAGAGGTCCCCCGAACTTGAAATGTCATGAATTTAAGACGATATTTCTTGTGAATCTTCGATTAATATGTTTGACTCAATGAAATACATTCTCTTAAACGTAAGTAGAAACAAGTAAGTACAAATACAAACTATTTCTAACGGAATGATGGACCGATCTTGAAGTTGGGTGGAGTAGGACGAATCTGGACTCGTGACCGAAGCTTCTTGTCCGCAAGACTCCCAAGTTGTAGTGACCGCTCTGACGAGTCAGATGCTCATGCACTTGCCCAACCCCATGGATGAGTTGTCATTCTCCTAGAACTCATTATGAACTAAAACACTCCCTTCAACGGCATTCAGTTTTTAGGAATGGCCCTTTGTACCTATGACATCTGCTACGATAAAAGGAATGGTTGTCATCATATCGAGACATAAGATCGGTCCTAATATAAGACGTATTATGAGCCAAGCTTGGCCAACAAAACCTAAGGAACTTTATTAGAACCAAGGTTCGGCCGAAGCTCGTAAAGACTCATATTAAACGTAGACTACGCCTTTCGAATCAAGTATTGACTCCAAGGACGGAATAAGAGTAACCCATACACAATGTCAAACGACCGATCCAATCAGAGTTAATATGAATAAACTAAACATAACGTCTGGGACCGATGATTAAAACCCTATAAGAGTCCCCGATCTTATACTTAATGATTAAAACAACTTCGTTAAAGTAAAACTTATTAGTTTATTTAGAAGTTAGTTATGTCACTTCGTTCTGGTGATTAAAATAATCAGAGCTGAAGAAAAAGCTTTATACTTAATAAAGAGTAAGGCAGATACAAAGTAATGACTAGATCTAACTGATCTACCCTTCCTCTTTATCTTCCACTTCCGGCTCCTGCGGTTCGGTCCAGGCCGCGAGCTGCTTCAGTTCTTCTTCTTGATCGGCTACCTTTTGGTTGACCGCTCTCTCCATTTCTTCAAAGAGGTAGAAGAAAGGGTCATCTTCCAGGACATGTTCTTCCAAGGTTTGAATAACCTGAAACTTGCCATCTTTCTCCAGTGGCTCGATCATCCTCAATCGCTCGTCCGAAGGGGAAAGCCCGAACTGCTGAATAACTTGCTCGCGCATGTTATCCAGATACTTGGCAGTATAAACCCCATGTATGTTATCCGCTAAAGCGAATAACAAAGGGGACCGAGCGAATCCCAGAACCGCTTCCCGGACCGAACCTTCGGTCGAAGTGCGGGCCCTTGTCAACTCCTCTTCCAAGGCCGTTTTTTCTTCTTGGGCCCGAAGGAGAAGCTCGTTCAGCTTATTCCTCTTCTCCTGGGCCCGACCTTGGACTTCGTTGATTTCTTCATCTTTGGTCCGCAGCTTGGCCTCCAGGTCGGCAATACGCTCCTGAGCTGTTTGTCCCGTTGTCTCCAGCTCAGAGATTTTATCAGCTAAGAGTGAGACCTCCGTCCCGACTCTTAGCAACTCATTGTCAAGTCGGTCATGATCCTCCCATACCGTGACCAACTTAGTATGCTTGATCTCAACTTGCCTTTTTGCAAGGTCAAGTTGGTCTTGGACTTGTTGGGATACAACGCTACCACCCTGGTTCTTCTCCACGGTGATAGTAGTTGTGAAAGCTTTCCTCAACATCTGCATAAGACAACGTATTCTTAAGTAAAAGTTTGGGCCTTCATGTCAAGTGAAAATTACCTTAGTGGTGAGGTCGAGTAAGCCTTCCATGATTTCTTCCCTAGTCACGTCTGCATGGACGTTCTCTGGGTTCTGCTCTCTATAAAGGTGGAAGTCCTTTAGGAAAGCAGTCCTCCAGGAGGCTAGCTTCCTCCCCTTGCTGAACATGTCCAGCAGGCCCAGAGCAACTCCCCAGTCAGAGTTAGTCTTCGAGCCCGATTCAGGCTCCTCAAAACGATCCCCTTAGTGGGGACCGGAGCGCCGTCCCCCTTTCGCATCCTTTTCAGCTCCTGCGGGGCTTCCGCTTCGGTCGCCCTTTTCGCTTTTCCTAAGGGGACCGGCGGCAGGGAGACGTTCACCTTGAGTTGAGGACCGGGGAGAACCTTCTCCACGGGGACGGCTCCCTGCAGCAACAAAGTAATAGTTTTAGCACTAATGAAGGAGGTATTACCGATTTGATAGAGGCTGGATAAGCTCAAAGAACGAATCCGAGCCTTTATCACCTCCTCTACCACTCCAAATACCCGAAACGCAGGCCCGTCCCCAGATGAAGATTGCCCTGTGCAGCGAAGGGTCAGCGTGCCCGCGTCGGTTGTTTGGATCGGGGGATTCCCGGACCCCGAAGGGACCAACGTACCCCCCGTTGCTGATTCACTTCCTTCAGCGCTGCCCGATGCTTCCCTTTGTCCCTCAGAAGGACGGACCGAAGCAGCTGCCATGCGTTTAAAGCGCGAGCTCGGCATTGTCTCAGTTGAATCTGCAAAACAAATACATAAGGATCAGGAAAGATTAAAATATAAACACTATATCATACCCGATCCTTCTGATGGATCCGAACTAGAAAAACTCCCTTCGGGGCTGGGGCTCCGGTCCTACCCGCAACACCTATTTCTATCAATCTTTTCTCCCGAAGCAGATCTATTCGCCTAAGGCGTGCTTCGGGAGGAGGGAACATCGCAAGCGTGTTTGCGGTGCCCGTGCGGGAGGGGTTGAACCTACTTCGTTCCAACTGACCTATGCGTGGGTGGGTTAAGCGCGACCATACTTTCAACAGATCATCTTGGGGGACTGTTATCCACACATAGCAGGCCTCCCACGCATGGAGAGATTCATCTTTATCTACAATTGCGACTCTTTGGTGCGCACCGCTATATAGTATAACTTGCGGCAACCCAACAGACCCTTCCCCTTNATATATAACTAATAATAATGATACTATAAATTTAACAAATACAATTAAAAATTAACCATGAGTACACCTTTATCACACCTGATTTTTTAACGAGCACATTATCTTTGTATTTTGATCTCTAAATCGTGTTCAAAAATGGAGGGAGAAAAACGGTTATTATTTGGCATTTATTATATTGATATTTTAATGTTATTTTTTACTTTTACATAGTAACTTATAACATTAATGCAGGTGAAAAATCTAATAGAATAAAATAATTTTATAATCTTTGGGTTCTGCGAATCCGTTTGTCCCAAAATCAACCTACAAGGCAAAAGGGAAAGTGTTTGTTCACCTTACACGTCATCTATTCCGCTAATTTTTCAACCATGGTCAACTATCCAATATAGTTAACCATAGACCATGGTTATGAATTTTATGGTGACGGAACAATTGAATGTATATATGGGAGGAGTAATAACAACTATTAATAATTTTATATTTGAATTTTTAAAAATAATACAATATAATAATAATAATATTTTCTAGAATATATTATCTGAATATATAATGTAGAAAAATATTATTGAAAAATATGTATTTATTATGATTCTGGGCCAAGGAGTAACGGGGTACATTTTTTAGGATATAATAAATGCTAAAGGTGCATTATATCGTATTATTTAATGAGTGACTAAACTTGACTGTTTGTAGTTAGGGCTCTTTGTTCGGAATTTACCGCATCAATCATACATTGAAAAACCGAATATCGATTAACTCAATAAATTCACTATCGAATACCGAACCGAATTTCGACGGTTCGGTTCGGTAAAAAACCGAATTATTCGATACGGTTCGGTACTTACCTAAATTACCGATAAGAATATGAAATTTTAGAAAGTAAAAATGTGTTGTAACTTAAAACAAATTAAATTAACCAGATTTGTGCAAGAGAATCTATCTATTAAACAATAACGAATATAAATTCACAAAAAATGTGGCTTTTATAACAAGCAACAAGTAGTGAATTGACTAGATATCGTGGAGTGACAATGGGGAGGCCTAGATATCGGTCTACACCTCCTCCCCTAGCCAGAGCTCTAACTCCCGCTCTTGGAAATGACCAGGAGCAGATGCAGCGACGAATTGATGAGCTCATCAGGGAGTTGGAGAGCATGCGTGCGCTGAGGGATTGCGAATCTAATCTGGGACGCAATCCTGGTTTATTTAACAGGGACATGGAGGCCCCTACCAGAAGAAGTAAGGATGATGACTGGTGGCATAATTTGCATGCAGTCCAGGCATCGTCTCATCAATCTGAAGGCGTATCAGTCGCCTTGGGAGATTTGATGCTCCCCTTTTCTGAGGAGATCTGGGCAGCAGTCCCAGATCGGCATTATCGCAACCCCGAGGGGTTGCCGACATTTCGTGGTGATGGTGATCCGATCGATCACGTTGCCGATTTCGAACTACGAATGGGAACGGTTCGGGCCTCGGATTCGTTAAAGTGACGCATCTTCGCGGCAGGATTGCAAGACGATGCCCGAACGTAGTTTAAAAATTTGCCAGCTTGATCCATACAGTGGCATGGAGGATTTATTTTGGCTTTCTCAGAGCAATTTGCTCCAAATGTAGGACCGCCCCGAAGCAGGCAGGAACTATATCAGCTAAAGTATATCCCGGCAAAGATGAGCCTTCGGTCCTTCATGGAAAAATTCAATAGGACCGCCCGGGGCATCAAGCTCGAGCTCCGGGATAAAATCGATATTCTACAGTAGGTCCTAGGACTGTGCCGCCTTTCGGCCAGCTTGGTGAAGAGCCCACCATCCACCTTGGGAAAACTTCTTCAGAAAATCAACAAGTATATTAAGGTGGATGAAGCGCTGGAGCTTGGTTATCGGAAGCCTAGCGGGAATTCTGAGCCCGCAGGTGATCATAGGGTTTCCTACCCTAAGAAACAGTCGCGAGAAGTAGCGGCTGTGAGTGAAAAAGACGTCCTACCGAAGCAGGAGGACAATCGGGTATATTGCGAGCTTCATCATAATCGCGATCACACGACCTTGAAGTGCCCGCTGTTGAAAGAGACAGTAGAGGCAATGAGCAAAGAAAAGCCCGACCGCAATGGTCAGAAGGGCAAGCGAGCGGAATCCCCCCGAAGGGGCCACCAAGGTGACGATCGTCACAGGCCGCGGGGAAGAGATAATCGGGGACAACCCCGAAACTACAACGATCGGGCAGAGGACAGAAGGTCTCCTCCGCCAGAGCAAGTAAGAGGCCAACACGGTCTAAGGGGACCGGCGGCAGGGAGACGTTCACCTTGAGCTGAGGACCGAGGAGAACCTTCTCCACGGGAACGTCTCCCTGCAGCAACAAAGTAACAGCTTTAGCATTAATGAAGGAGGCATTACCGATTTGATAGAGGCTGGACAAGCTCAATGAACGAATCCAAGCCTTTATCACCTCCTCTACCACTCCAAATACCCGAATCGCAGGCCCGTCCCCAGAGGAAGACTGCCCTATGCAGCGAAGGGTCAGCGTGCCCGCGCCGGTTGTTTGGATCGGGGGGTCCCCGGACCCCGAAGGGACCAGCGTACCCCCAGTTGCTTATTCGCTTCCTTCAGCGCTGCCCGATGCTTCCCTTTGTCCCTCAGAAGGACGGACCAAAGCAGTTGCCATGCGTTTAAAGCGCGAGCTCGGCATTGTCTCAGTCGAATCTGCAAAACAAATACATAAGGATCATGAAAGATTAAAATATAAACACTACATCATACATGATCCTTCTGATGGATCTGAACTAGAAAAAACCCCCTTCGGGGCTGGGGCTCCGGTCCTACCCGCAACACCTATGTCTATCAATCTTTTCTCCCGAAGCAGATCTATTCGCCTTAGGCGTGCTTCGGGAGAGGGGAACATCGCAAGCGTGTTTACGGTGTCCGTTCGGGAGGGGTTGAACCTACTTCGGTCCAACTGACCTATGCGTGGGTGGGTCAAAAGCGGCCATACTTTCAACAGATCCTCTTTGGGGACTGTTATCCACACGTAGCAGGCCTCCCACGCATGAAGAGATTCCTCTTTATCTACAATTGCGCACTCTTTGGTGCGCACCGCTATATAGTATAACTTGCGGCAACCCAACAGACCCTTCCCTTTTCGACATTCCTACCAAGAACAGATTAAAGAAGTGTTCTAGGGTCGGGGCCCGATTCTGTTGGTAACAATAAAAAATAAACGTTACTATGTACACATAACTGCCCGGGAACAACGCACAAGTGGGGCAGTGAATCTCCTTAAGCACGGCCGCTACAAAGGGATGTTGCGGAAAACGAAGCCCGCACTTAAGAGAGGTGTAACTGACCGGAATGGCCGATGCCGACACATTCATTTCCGCCGGAAGGAAACATGGAATATCTTCCCGTCCCTTCCAGATAGAGTAATGTGCCGGAATTGAAAACCTAAACCTAAACTCCTCAATGTCCAACTCAGACATAGAAGGGTAACACATTTTGTGGGGAACCATAAGTGTATACCTTAGGAAAAACGGATTGAAAAAGGGTTGGATGAAAAATCGATTGAGGGCACAAAGAACTTGCTGCAATTTCTCCTTCGCGATAATGACGGTGAGGAAAAACAGTGCCCATAATCCTGATTTAAATATTAATCTCCCAGCCAATGGTGAGCCGCCACGTAATACTGCCCCAAACAGCGACTGTACGGGGCGCACTCATCACGCCTCTTGAACTGTCGAATGTGAAGAGGCGCGGGTCGAAATATTAATATTTAAAGAATAACGAAGATAAAAAATATAACTTAAATATACGTTATTAAGTTTTAAACGTAATCGGCTCATACACTAAGGGAAAGATCGGTCCCCTGGACTTTCACTGTCTACAGGTACGGTCCTTTGTTCTCATGAATGTGCAAACATCATGTGATCGACCTTGTATCACCTCTACGATTGACAATCAAGCCCGAGGGGCTAGTGATGAGAACTTTAGGACCGGGTACCTTGTGGTGGGTAAGACCCAGCAACCGTTGGGCCGACTCAAATAGTGAAAACGAATTCCTACAACCCATTTACACACTTAAGGATGAGCGACCCGATGTTCAACGATAGGACCGAAGCTTACCTTAACGAAATAATGCGTTTTCTGCCAGCTGGCTCTTGGGTTCGGTCCGAGCGGTTACAGAACGGTTACAACTCACGTTTACCACGCTTCGGGCCCTCACACGTTTACCACGCTTCGGGCCCGATCACGCATACCACCCCTCGGTCCCAACCTCGTTTTACATCTCGCGATAACAACCTCTAACAAACCTGTCAGAGGCGGTTACAGAGCGTGATTTACACATGCTATGAACTCTATAAATACAGGACAAGACGACGGAAATAGCAGGACCCTTTGGACGCGGAAGAACATGCCGTTACCCTGCCGGAATTCTTACCGCTTTCTTTTCCTTGTCATTTTCATTTAGCCTCTGTTGTATTAACTATGGATTATTCGATTAGTGAACAGGCTAAGAGCATAATCTGCTCTTAGTCAAGTGGTTTTAACCCCAATTCCTAGGGTTTCCACTATACATCGCTGTGCATTTATTTATTTCCAGCTTTTAATCGTCTTCCACATCTAAAACAAATCAGAACCGAGTTCGTTTGTTGAACGAACCGGACGACTGTTGGTACCCCCTAAAAAGAGACCATAACATAAACAATAACGAATATAAATTCACAAAAAATGTGGCTTTATAACAAGCAACAAGTAGCGAATTGACTAAGTAAAGTAAATTGAAAAGGGTCGAAAGATTTACCCGAACCATTGATGAATCGAGACATAAAACTGAGGTAGATTCTGTTTATGAAGATAATTTTGTATAATTCTCAATTAGCCGAGATCTCCCTTTTCATTATAGGATATGAAGAATTCCAATTCCCAATAAGAATTTAAATATTTATATTTGGAAAAAACTAACTAATAAATTAAATTCGGTATTCGGTAAATTACCGAACAGAACCGAATACCAAAATCATAAAAAAATTTAAACCGAATACCTAGCCAAGTTTTAAAATTTGGTATTCGGTAATGAAAATAATTAGGTATTCGGTTCGGTAATCGGTAAATACCGAATAGTGGTGCTTGTTTTAGATTATAAATACTAGGGGTGTGTGATCATCATTTTTTATCTGATCCGATGGATACGGATCGGAAAAATCATGATCCAAAATCGATCCGCAATAGTGGAACGATTTTCGGATCGATTTACAGATTAATATCGTCTAAAAATGTTTTATGATATTTCTTTTTTATCACAGCCATAAGGAAGACTCATAATAATATCAGTCCTCATATATCGATAGGACAATCATGAACAATTATTTAATTGTCGCAATAGATATTGAGAACAATTATGGCTCAACTTCTAATTTTGCTTGACTATTAATCATGGATGTCAATGGGTAGGGTTTGGGCCGGGTTTGATCAAATCCACGCGCGACCTATCACTTATAACTTCAAATTCATGTATGCCCCAAATCTACATTGGGTTTGAATATTCAAATCCGTGCCCTACCATTGCGAATACCCGCCCCATGGCGAATAATCCAACCCACGTAAAATTTCAAATAATAAAAAATATAAATATTTTTTTCCATTTTTTCGATAATTTATTTTATTTTTTATAAATATTTAAAATAAAAAGTAATAAATATTGTAAAATATATATTTTTTATTTATTACTGATATTTATAAACATATCGAAATTTTAAAATAATGTAAAAAAATATCAAACTTTGAAAATGATAAAAATAGTACAAAAATTGTTATAATCAAACAACTTTAAACTCAAAATGTTTGTAAATATTTTTCTAATATTTATAATTACATATTTAATCCAAAAGATTAAAAATAAATATTTTTAAATTTTAATATATGTTAATGTTTTAAACATGAATAGCGTTTTTATTTGATCACTTAACCTTAAAAAGTTTTAAAATATAACTAAATTTTCAAATAGTGTAAATAACATATTTATATATTAAAAATTACATAAATAACACTTTAATCTATTTCGGATTATTAACAAGAGCTCTTTCGTGGTCGTTAGAAATTTGCATTTTTTGATCACTTCCAAACATTCTCCTCAATCACATCTTTTAAATATTGAATTCATCGCTTGTTAATACGTGCACCTGCTTTCTTCAGACCAAAAGGGACATAATTGGGAAATTTTAAACCGCAAGTAGTAGATATGGATCATCGAACCATGCTTCACTCGACTAAGTGAAATCAATGCAAATTATCCGGCTATTGTTCGACTTTGGGACCACCAATAGGTCTGTGACCCATTATGCACATTTTACAGGCTCGACGAGTCCTGCTTGCAACAAGCTCTCCACATCTTCATCAATTATCTTTTCATTTCCACGGGAGAATATCTGTTTCTTTCAAGGAATTCATTTTCACTCTTTAAAACTATCTTAATACCAGATGTTTCATCTTTATATCCTTTTCCTTATCATTTCAACACAAAATCACATCATTTTAATCAACTTGTTCTTTCTAATTAGAATCCCACCGTATAAATGTATTTCTTCGCATTAGACACATTCATACCGCTTCTGAACATAATACAAGAAAAATATCTTGCCGACACATGATTTCCCTTCATCGTTTTTATTCCCGAGAAGGTATGGAACTCTACCATCAAAGTGAGGTAGAGATACGATAGCTCCGATTAAATTTAAAGCACTTCTACAAAAGGTAGCATTTTCTTACATCCCAATGTGATTGGGAAAATAATAGATCCTTTAGGAAAAACAACCTTATTATTCAAACTTCGACCAACTTTGTATATACTGACTGGAGCTTAATAATACCCTGCAACGACATATGGTCGAATGCAGAAAAGGGTCAATGTGTTCCATTACCGTATATTTCTGGATATTAAATCAATAATGTGGTATATTAATTAAGGAGGGAGGTTCCATAACCATATATTTCTGGACGAATACAATTCTGGGCAATCAATAAAGTAGTTTAAATGTGATCTCCTTCGTTATCTATAATTTAACCTTGATAAGTACAGTATGGTAGCTGATGATACTTCCAAATCCCCAACAATCCATAATTCTCGGGACCTCGTTTGATAACTCAAATAGGAAACATTAATTGATATAAACATATTTGAAAAGATCAATTATCATTTGTAGACGCGATGCAAACCATTAATAACCAATTGATGAATGGCCTGATGAATACCATTCCAGACGAAAACCATTCTGTATAGTGAAGCAAATTGGACAGATGAATCATTCACGATAAATTAAAACTATTGCCAACGAATACCATTTCGGATTATTAATAAAAACAATTAGACTCCCTCTTCAACATGAGCTCCGTGTTATCAACAACTTGATCAGTGATTAGAGATTTATTTCAACCATTCAAGCTTAATACTTCTCTTTAATTCCAAACCATCAACCTTAATTCCGAGGGTTGCGAAACTCTTCAAGGGCTTTCCTTAATGCAGACCCACATGATCCCAATAGGGAATACTGATCGATGAAGACATGTTCAATTTTCTGAGCAACAATTAATCACCAATGAAAACCTAGGTGATTCGACTACTCCACAAACATGCTCGAATCTCCTGAATGATGAGGAGACGAGACCGTCATTCAATAACACAACTCCACGCCGGAGTTTCATTTTGTGATTCTATAGTAACTTCACGTGTTTATTGGTTATTTGTCGATGACTAACTTGGCATTTTAACAACTTCTTCACTATTCATATTTGAAGTTTCTCCTTCTACCAAGATAATTATTTGTTCGATCACGAATGGTTTCTCTTCCACACTAGTTTCGTCTTTTCTCATAATAATTTCTCGATGTGGTATACTTCCAAAAGGCGTACTCTTAAACTTCTCAATTTGAATATTAAGATATTCACTTCCACATTATAGGACATGTACGATCTATGTACCAATAAATAGTTCACTAAGTTGTCATAAAATTCCTTAGTATGCGATCCTCGAAACTTAAACCACATAAGTCATCGATATAATGTATGGAACATACACGATAGCTATACAGCTTATTGACGGGTGTCCATAGAGAAGTTTAATATTTAACGATCTCGTATTCTTCTAATGGATGAAAACCAGAAAACCCCTTTGATAACTCAATACTAGAAAACCCACATCATTAATTGCGCTCTTTCACACGTTCTATGATCCCGAATCAACTGAGAACGGAGCGAGATGCTCAATACTCGTAACTTATTGCCTCGGGTTATGGTAAATCGATCTCGGGGGGAGCGTCACTTGTTTCTCAGATTGAATATTCAAGCCAACTTCCCCAACTTTGGTCTCGGGCATTCCTTCCATAGTACTAATCAACTCATCAGGCTAATCGTCCTCCAAAAACCTTTCAACATCGGACAAAGATTTTTGACAATTACAGTTACTTGTCCAAAACTGTGATGAAAAAAGGACAAAATACTTGGGACTCATCAATCCCCGGTATCGGTGATTATAATAGAAGGGCGTATATAAAGGATCCTCCTTTCTTCTGTTCAATCATGGCGAGAAATATACTTGCAACTGAATACCAAAAAAATTTGCATGTTGGACTTCGGCAGCGATACATTCGATCGATCACATAATTTGCGGCAATGTCAAGTGGCCCATAAGTATGCACTCTTTTATTTCCCAAATATATTGTGTATATGTGAGGCCAAGCTCTTCCATACTTTACTATGGATCCTCTAGAAACCAACGATGACAAACCCTTCTCATGTTCTCCATAACCTCTCATTTTCCTACGAACTTTACTTCTTATATCATCGCTGTCAAAATGGAGTATAAAACTTGTCATAATCCTTCAATAATTTCTAAATCCATCCTCTATGCGAGACATGGCTCCAATGGTGAACTCGGATCGAAAATATGATAATGATCATATTATCGCTATTGAGTATTGACCGGTGAGACAATGATGATGTCGTAAGATGGCACCATCACATATCCAACTTATCATTTCCTTAGGAACCATGCATGCCCTCATGTTGTTTTGCAACCATGCATGCACTCGCGTAGCATTGCACACTTCCACCCGACAACTCTCATCTACTCACCTAACCTCTTATCTTTTCCATGTAATTAGTAAGTCGCATTGACTTGACACTTCCAACTTTCCGTGGGTAACATTCTCTCTAACCATTCCATGCACATACATACAATCAAGCAACACGTGGTCAAATTCCCCCAATGCAACTACGTATCATCTCATTTTCCATGTAAGGTTCACGTGTCTCACAAGTTCCGTGCAACTGCCGCTCCATGCAATCCATACAACTACCACATAACGGGTCAGAAAAACATACAACCTCTCCGAAGAATCGTTATGTCATGCCGAATATAACTCATACTTGAATGCCAATATGAAATGATAGAAAACCTCGACAACTGATTGAACTATCGGAGAACAGAATCTTCCAAAGAACCAGCAAAAGTACATGGTCACGTCATTGAAATTCATCAAACTGACATGGATCTTTAGATTCGATATTGTGGAGATCCTTAGGTATTTCAATATATTCCGATCTTCTTGTGAAACATAACCACCCTCGCAAGCGGAGATATGTAAATATCTCGGGTATGTTTGCCATATACCCATTTTCTTTATAACCGAGACCCATATTGACCTCCAATGTATCTATTCAAGTATCCTTCTGCTCTTCGTACATTCTTTGGAACATAAGCCGCTTATGCAATTCTCTTTTATCTTTTATCTTTCATCACTTCGGAACATAAACTTGCTTCATATAAACATCCTTATTTACTTAAAATATCACACGACGGCCAACTATTTACACATGCCCTCATTATCTCATTCTCTCTTATAAAACTCTACCTCGCGCATTATCCACGGCTCTATTGCACAATCAATGAAATTACCGCTACGGAATAAAATCCTTTCAATCATTCAAAATATGGCTAAATTTCGATAAGTGGATAGAAATGAAATAGTGAAATGCCACAGAAATCCGACCCAAAAAATGTTACATCGTCACATCACCATGTAATTGCAGACACAAAATGCAACCTCCAATGAAATTTTCGTGGAGCCGAAATTCGACTTTTCCATATTTTTTTTTACAACCCTTTCATTCCTTTGGCATATCTTCAGCATACATTCATGGCATATGATANCACTTAGAGCTATTCTACTGAGTTTGGACTTCTATTATTTCCATGGTGTTACGGAATTCTGATGATGATAATGATGTTGATGAAGAGATCGAGGTTGAGCCGAACCCTCAGGTGGCTGGTAATGATGAAAACACAACGATACAGGGGGCTCGATCGTTAAACCCGGAAGAGCCCCAGCTCGAGAAGTTACCGCTCAACCTTCCCGGAGTGGGTATTTGTCCGGGAAGGCAGCTATGGTTTTTCCTCCACCCCCTCGATGTTTGTCAAGATGTTTTGAATTTAGAAGAACCAAACGAGTTGCCGTCCGAAATAATGCCCATTTCTCACCGCCGGCACTAGCTAAATCTGCAAATCAGAATCGTGAGGATGAGGATTTGGAAGAGCGAAGAGGTATTGTGATCGCTCAGTTAGAAGAAGTGGAGGCTTGAAGCAGGTCTCGAAGGAGTTGTGTTGTCCTTGAGTCTGTTGATGATGGAGTTACTGTTGAGGAGATAGCTCCCGCTCGGAATCCCCGAGCACCATCTGTTACACTGGGAGAGAGCAAACCTTTACTTTGCAAAGTATTGAGAACTTGATCGAATCAATGTTCCAAGAGATGAGTAACAAGATTGAGCAGAATGACGCTCGGATGAATCAGTTTGAGGCTAATTTCGGCCTCGGATATGAGAGGAGACGAGTATACGGCAAACATACCTGTGATACTCATCACACCTCGGCGTATGAGGGCGATTATGTTTGGCAAGAAAGGGCAATTGAGCCCTATAACGGTAGAGGAAAGATTTTGCCATCAATTGAAGTTTTACATAGTCCATGGAATACTTCGAATGTCTTATCCCCATTTTCCATGGCAATCATTAACGCCACAAGATCTGAGTGCATCGAGATGCCAAAGGATCTTCCACTGTATCGGGGATCAACTGATCCCCACGCTCATACATCGAACCTGAAAATTCATGTCAATTTGATGAATTTCACTGATGCCACCATGTGTTTCATTTTTGCTGCATCATTAAAGGAGTCAGCTCTTCGATGGTTCAATCAATTGCCGAGGTTTTATGTTGTTTCGTACCAGGGTTTCAAGGATTAATTCTATTCGGCGTTTGCGCCCTTTAATGCAGCGGTGAAGTCTATTACATCTTTGACTGCATTGCGATATGATTCTTCTGAAAAATTGTTGAGTTTTGTTACTCGTTTTGAGGCGGAGTGTAGGAAGATTCCTCGAATTACTGTCATCGAGAAAGTCGGGGTACTGAAACTAATTTTGGTCAGTCATCCTTTGTGTAACTCTTTGAATAGAGATCCACCAGAAAACATGGAGGAGCTTGCATTGCAGTGCACGCAGTACATTCGAGAAGATGAAGGATTGCGCGATCATGGGATGATTGAAGTTCATACTTATGGATCGCAAAATTTTGCTGCGAATCGAGCGAAGGACAAGAATGTTGTGCTATCAAAACCAAGGATAAGGACTATCCCAGCATACAGTTATGAGGAAATTTTTGCTATTATTGAAGATAAGAAAGGTGGATGTCTCAAGTACCCTCCTCCACTGCAGACACCGACACCAGAGACTCACGAATCTCAGATATTTTGTCTTTTTCACCGAAGTTTCGGACACTCTACCAACGAATGTCGAGAACTGATGTCCGAAGTTGAAAGATTACTAGAACTTGGTCAGATGGATGAGCTGATAAATACCGTTGAAAGAATTCCCAAACTTGAATCGGGATAAGTTGGTTTGAATATTCAGCAAGGGAAAGTAGAGAATTTTCCCAAGATTGATTTTCCACGACGCGATACAAGAGGGTGTGGGAATGGAGGACAGCGCGGCCATTATCCTAGGGGTGACCAACGTGGAAACTTTAATGGCACTCGGCAGAACCGCAGAGATGTAAGAAGGGAGAATTACCGCGGTTGTGGTAGGAACAATCAACAACGAAATCGGCAGGGTTCAACCTGCACAAAGAAATCAACAACAACCACCTCCCCCTCCTCCGGTTGGCCTAAACCCGGGTTAGCCCATTCTGAACATTGAAGAGGTAGAACCCAGGTGGGGTAATCTTGGCCCGAATATTATGACTATCGCTGGAGGAAGGAGCGTTAGAGATTCGAACCGTGCTCTGAAGCGATCCCATCGGGAATTAGAGCAAAAAGGACGCTTAATGGAAGTTAATCTAGTCCAACTCTCGGATTTGGAAAAAATGGCTATATTTTTTGGACATGAGGACTTAGATGATATCCTCTCCCCACAGGATGATGCTCTTGTTATCTCCCATGTTATTGCAAATCATCCGGTGTCTCGAGTTTTAGTTGATACTGGAGCCGCCACAAATATTTTTACACTGGTAGCATTTGAGCAGATGTCTTTGAAGGGAACTACTAAGCTCCAGCCGGTTCAAACCAAATTGGTTGGTTTTAATAATAGTATCGTTGCGCCCGAAGGGTCACTTTCTCTCCAGGTCACTTTGGGAGACCCTGAAATCTCTAGGACACTTTTGGTGGAATTCGTGATAGTTGATCTCTCTATCCTTCCCTATAACGCTATTTTGGGAAGATGTGCATTAAGTTTGTTCGGGGCAATTGTTTCTCAGCCCCATCTGATGATGAAATTTCCTACACCCTCGGGAATTGGCAAGATGAAGGGAAATCAAGAGTTGGCACGTTCGTGCTATAATATTATGTGTCTGAGCGGTATGGAAGGTTCTAGTTCAAAGAAGGTTATGTGTATGGTAGAGCTTATTCCAGAGGAGCTCGATGATTATACTAATGTGATATCTCAAAGAGGTATCGAGAAAGTGATATGACGATGGAACCATTGGGGATTAAGACAGTACCATTGTTTTATAATAATCTAGAGAAGACAGTTGTGATTGGTTCAGAGATGCCACCAGAGTTTGAAAGAGAGGTAATTTCTTTTTTACGAAATAATTTAGATATTTTTGCTTGGTCTTATCAGGATTATGTTGGGGTAGATCCCCAAGTTTATTCGCATAGTCTCAATGTTAACCCGTATGTGCCACCAGTTCATCAGAAAAAGCGGAAGTTCTCCCCCGGAAAAAGAAAATGATCTGTATCTACTACCGGCCATTGACATGATGAGTTTATATTGTGACGAGGAAGTCGAGAGTTTGTTGCAGGCGGGATTCATAGAGCCTGTAAGATATGTTGATTATGTCGCGAATAAAGTGGTGGTCCCAAAATCGAATAATGGTTGGAGAGTTTGCATTGATTTTACCGATTTGAATAAAGTATGTCCAAAGGATCTGTATCCACTACCGGCCATTGACATGATGGTGGATGCAGCCTATGGTTTTGAATTTTTTAGTATGTTAGACGCATTTAAGGGTTATAACCAAATTTTTATGAATCATGAGGACAAGTTGTTTACATCTTTTATGAAAAATAAATGCATTTTTTGTTACACAATTATGCCGTTTGGTTTAAAGAACGCAGGGGTCACATATCAGCGATTGATGAATTCAATGTTTAAAGATATGATTGGAAAATGGTTGGAAGTATACATCGATGACATATTGATTAAAAGTCGACATGGCGACAATCATATCCGATATTTAAGCGATTTTTTTAATATACTAAGGAAGTATCGAATGAAGTTGAATTCACTTAAATGCGCATTTTGTGTAAAAGGGGGGAAATTCATTGGTTTTATGGTATCTGAAAGAGGAATCGAGATAAATCCTGATAAGATCACAGCTATCCAGCAAATGACAATATTCAGTGAATTTACACATGGAAGGCCAAATCCGATATGCATTTTTCAGTGAATAGTAATTTCTGCACTTTTGACCCGGTATTCAGTATTGAGCTCACTTTTCACTCCGGATCGAGTTTACATCATTTATTCTGATCAGATAGACTTCTTAAGTTGTATTTTGTGAACTTTTTTTTAGTGAAACACCCAAGTAGAGCTTCGCTCTCCCGATGACGTAAGCCCACGCATTGTGGTCCCAACCTCGTAATTTCTTGTGTCTCAAAAAAAAATCTCTGACTGATCATTAAAACACTCAAAATAATTTAGACCAGATCAGGCGGATAATACCGAATACCGAAATGGTCAAATTTTAAAAACCGAATACCGAATCGATTTCATAATTCGGTATCAGTTCGATAAAAAAAACTCGGTAAACGGTGAACACCCCTAGTGAGAAGTGAGAGCACTCCGCACCTAGCTCTTGCGTTCCAGACCCTACGCCAATTTGCGAGATCGATCGAAATAAACTAGGCCGGATACCCTTCAATGGTTTCCATATCTTCCCCAACCTCGATAGTCGCGATAACCATGCGGTGGGCTTCGAAGAACCTATTGACGGCGAACTAAACTCAAAATTGGGATCGATGGAAATCGAAAATAACGATAAATCAAGACTAGTGTCGTAAAATTTAAGCGAGGAATTGAGAAACAGAGCCTCGGCAAAGGATGTTGTTCCGGTAACAACGATCGCCGACGACATACGTCATCTACTCGATTATTGCAAAATTGTTCCAATTTTTTAAAACATTATTCTATAATTAACAAGAATTTTCCTTACAATTTTCTGAATTTAATAATTTAAATTCAGAAAAATAAAAGAAAACAAGTGGGGATCAAATTGTTGGTTTGATTGGTATACCTTCTAATTTTAATTGCATGTTGGTGAGATGCAATGATGTGAATTGATAAAGGATTTCGTTGGAAAAATTACGGTATTATGATCGTGATTATGTAAAAATATTAATATAATCTGATATATAAAAAATCATAAATATATTAATTAATAAAAATAAGGGTAAATTAATTTTTTTCCAAAATCACGATGACGCCACCACAGCTGGTTTAATAGTTGTGATGATATTGTAATTTTGTAACGATTATCACATCGCAATTAATCTTATGTTTTGTGTACCATAAAAATCACGATCTTGACATCTCACCTACGTTTTAATTTTAGTTCCAAACAAACCATGTATAAGAGATGATGAGTGCCGTGAATACATATCTTCAAATTATAATTTTTGTAACACACGTAAAATAAAATAAAATTATTGTGCATTTATTTTTAAAAAATCATTAAAAAATGGCCCGAGCAAGAACACTTCTAAAGTAGCTATAAGCTACAAGGATTCGGATGATGGACTCGGTCTCCACTCTTTAATCCAACACTTCTCTAATCAATGAAGATATTAAATTGATGGATGAAATCATATGAATTATCAAAATTGATGAAGATAGTTTTAAATAAATTTAGAAAAATTAATGATATGTTATGTATAACTTTTGTTTGTATTTTTTCATTCTATTAATTAAAAATTAAGGAAGTTGCTGAATATATCATATTTTACATTCTACTTTTGTATAAGTAAAATTTTTATATGCATCAATTACTTTGGTATACATTTATGTGCGTTGAGTGATGGATGTGAAATATTTAGTGCCATGGATTACTTTGTGCCATTTGTAGATGACACTACAAGGAAAACTTGGGTGTATAGGCTATTTAAGGATTAAGGCTTCATCAAGTTAAAAGGAATTCCACCACATGATCAAACTTGGGGTTGTTATCCGATACGAATTGTTCGTATATGATTGTATTTGTTTATTTGTTTATAAATATAAACACTATTTGAATATTTGTTCATAATATAAACAAACATTAACATTTTCTTTAACAAATATATTAATTTATTTTTTATTTAATATAAATATATGATTAAATATTATAACTTAAAAACTTCAATCTTTCATATTATATATTTAATGTTTTCCAATTATTGAATTATATGCATTACAATATTTTTCTCATATTTTCTTTTACAAATGAAATCATATTCTTTTAATTTTTCAATTTGTAATCTATTTTAGTATATTGAATTTAAATATTCAATTTGAAAAAAATTTGAAAACATATCGTTCGAACAATTTATTGGAACGAACATGAACGAGAATTTGAATCGAATAAGAACTGGAAATAGGAATAGAGATTAAAATATTTCATCTCTATCTATTTTTTCTCTACTAGAATGAGATGCTTGGATCGATGATAAAATGAGGCTCCAAAACCCTGATTTTATAGTGTTGGGGAACCGTAACAACTTTTAAAAGATTAATTATATCATAATTTTTATAAGTTCAATAAATTATTATATTAATTTATAAAGTAAGTATAAGATATAATTTCATAAATATATGAAAAATGAAACAAATTCATAAGAATTTTGTAAGAAATAATTGAAATTATTTTATACATTACAAATATTGGTAAATAATTAAAATTGAAATACATAAAAAATGTGATAATAATACTAAATTAGAACATTTTAGTTTGAAGTGACCGTGGAATAAGTGGTTTACTATTGATGAGAACTCTAGGACCGGGTACCTTATGATGGGTGAGGCACAATAGCGGTTGGGTCAAACCAAATAGTAAAAACAAATTCCTACAGCCCACTGCACATCCAAGGAAAAGCGCCCCGATGATCAACTTGTGGATCGAAGCTGGCCTTGACGAAATAAGGCGTTTTCTGCCAGCTGGCACCTGGGGTTCGGTCCGAGCGGTTACAAAACGGTTACAACTCACGTTTCCCACGCTTCGGGCCCGATCACGCATACCACGCTTCGGTCCCAATCTCGTTTTACATCCTGCGATAACAACCTCTAACAAACATGTCAGAGGCGGTTACAGGACGTGGATTACACTTGCCGGCAACTCTATAAGTACAGGGCAGGACGAAGAAAACAGAGGACCTTTTTGGATGCATAAGAATAGGCAGACATTCTGTCGAAATTCTTAGTGCTTTCTTGCCTCGTCATTTTCTTTAGCCTCTTTGTATAAACTGTGATTTATTTTCATTAGTGAACAGGCTAGGAGCATTACTTGCTCTTAGTCGAGTGGTTTTCACCCCAATTCCTGAAGTTTCCACTATATATCGTTGTGCCTCTAATTTCTTGATGTTTTTTATCGTTCTCCACACTTAAAATAAATCAAACCGAGTTCGTTTGTTCAACGAACCGGACGACTGTTGGTACCCCCTAACAAGGGACCACAACAGTTTGGCGCCGTCCGTGGGGACGATTTCTCTAATCTCATTCGAGTTTTCTACCAGGGATAGGATAATCAAAGGCATGGCGAATGGAACTCCGACCAATAATAGTGACGTGCTTCCCGACAGTCTCCCAGCACCAACATTCACCTTACAGGATCTGGAGGCTGTCGTCAGGAAGGTGGTGCTGGAAATTACGTCGGAGAGAAGTGGAACAGAACCACCGGCTGTTTCAAGCCCTGTTCCCCGAAATAGAGGATATGAAAGTGATCCTGACGAGCGTAGTACTGATGAAGAAGAAATCATCAGGGGCGGCGTCACAACGAGGAGGCCTAGATACAGGTCTACTCCTCCCCCTCCGGCCAGAGCTCTAACTCCCGCTCCTGGGAATGACCAGGAGCAGATGCAGCGAAGAATAGATGAGCTCACCAGGGAGTAGGAGAGCATGCGTGCGCTGAAGGATTGCGAACCGAATCTGGGACGCAATCCTGGTTTATTTAACAGGGCCATGGAGGCCCCAATCAGGCGAAGCAAGGATGACGATTGGTGGCATAATTTACATGTTGTTCAAACGTCGTCCCAGCAATCTGAAGGCGTATCAGCCGCCTTGGGAGATTTGATGCTCCCCTTTTCTGAGGAAATCTGGGCGGCAGTCCCAGATCGGCATTATCGCAACCCCGAAGGGTTGCCGACATTTCGTGGCGATGGTGATCCGATCGATCATGTCGCTGATTTCGAGTTACGGATGGGAATGGTTCGGGCCTCTGATTCACTAAAGTGCCGCATCTTCGCGGCAGGATTACAAGGCGATGCCCGAACCTGGTTCAAAAATCTGCCGGCCCGATCCATACAGTCGTATGGCGGGTTTATTTTGGCTTTCTCAGAGCAATTCGCTCCAAATGTAGGACCGCCCCGAAGCAGGCAGGAACTATATCAGTTAAAATATATTCCGGTGAAAATGAGTCTTCAGTCCTTTATGGAAAAATTCAACAGGACCGCTCGGGGCATCAAACTTGAGCTCCGGGATAAAATCGATATTCTACAGCATGTCCTACGACCGTGCGGCCTTTCGGCAAGCCTAGTGAAGAGCCCACCATCCACCTTGGGTAAACTCCTTCAGAAAATCAACAAGTATATTAAGGTGGATGAAGCGCTGGGGATTGGTTATCGGAAACCTAGTGGGAATTCTGAGCCCGCAGGTGATCATCGGTTCTCGTACCCGAAGAAGCAGTCGCGAGAAGTAGCGGTTGTAAACGAAAAAGATGTCCCCCGAAGCAGGAGGATAACCGGGTGTATTGCGAACTTCATCATAATCGCGATCACCCAACCTTGAAGTGCCCGCTGTTGAAAGAGACAGTAGAGGCAATGGGTAAAGAAAAGCCCGACCGAAATGGTCAGAAGGGCAAAAGAATGGAATCCCCCCGAAGGGGCCATCAAGGTGACGATCGTCACAGGCCGCGGGGAAGAGATAATCGGGGACAACCCTGAAACTATAATGATCGGACGGAGGACCGACGGTCTCCTCCGCCTGAGCAAGAAAGAGGCCAACACGGTCGCGAGAACCGTGGTCAGGGCCGAAGAAGAAGATGGCGGGGCCGTGGCGGCAGAGCCCCGCAGAATGAGGGTGGGAGACAGGAGCATGCTGCTCCCCCACCTGCGGAAACTGGTGCCCAACCTCCTCGAAATGAGGCGGCACCTAGGGAAGTGGCCGGAGATATTTATGTTATCTCCCGCGGATTGAGAATAAATGAGTCGGTCCGGGACCGAAAGAGAACAGCGCGCGGAGACTCTGCTGAGAGCTCCGAATCTGTGGCGCTTGTCAAATATGATCTCATGGATCGGTCCTCCGATTTCAGATAGGAAATCACTTTCACCTCGGCTGATCGAGAGGGGATCATCGATCCCTGTGACGACCCTCTCACCATTACTGGGGTCATCGGAAATCGCCGTATCCACAGAATCTTGGTGGACACTGGGGCCTCATGCAATCTGATGAAGCGCGAGGTCCCCGAAATGTTCGGAGCAATCGCTCATGATCTGCCGATCGCCAACATAACTCTTTGATCGTTCGACCAGAGAAATGTTATTCCTTGTGGGAAGATGTTATTCCCTGTTACCCTTAGAGAGTCATCCAAGGACCGTTCTGAGGATCTGGAATTCATTATCGTTGAAGTCGACTTGGCTTACAACGCCATTATCGGACGGACCGGCCTGAGCAAGTTTGAGGCGGTCCCTTCTACTTATCATATGATGCTCAAGTTCCCCTCCATTCATGGAGTTATTTCTGTTAAGGGGGACCAGAAAGTAGCTAGACAATGCTACATGAGCTCGTGCCGAACTTTGGCACCGATCAAAAGGGCCCGGGTGGATTTGCTGGAGGAGCTGCCGCACCCGAGGCAAGCGATGGAACCCGTAGGGTTCAAATTGATTAATCTGGTTGAGGATGACTCAACCAAGACCACTCGCATCGGGGCTCACTTAGCCCCTGACTTCGAGAAAGAACTGATCCACCTGCTGAGAAGCCATGTGGATATATTTGCTTGGACCCCGGATGATGTTCCGGGGATTGACCGATCCGACAGTGAGCATCGGATCAACACTGAGCCTGGAACGAAGCCCGTTAGGCAGAAAAGGAGACGATATTCTCCTAAGAAGATCGAGATCATCCGGGCCGAAGTGAACAAGCTGCTACGGTCGGGTTTTATCAGGGAAATCCACTACACTGAATGGGTTGCAAACCCAGTGGTGGTTTCCAAACCAGATGGGAAATGGCGAATGTGCATCGATTTTACCGATATGAACAAAAGTTGTGAGTCAGATCCTTTCCCGCTGCCGCACATTGACCGACTGGTGGATGCTGTTTCAGGAAGCACCATGATGAGTACGATGGATGCTTATTCTGTGTTTCACTAGATCTTCTTGGCTGAGGAAGACTAGAAGAAATCATCATTCATGACCGAAGATGGGGTTTTCTATTATGTGGTTATGCCCTTCGGTCTCAAAAATGCTGGAGCAACATACCAAAGGTTGGTCGACAAAATCTTTAGAGAATTGATTGACCACATGATGGAGGTGTATGTTGATGATATGATTGAAAAGTCTATAAATGATGAAGACCATCTTTCTTATTTGTCTCATTGTTTCGAAGTATGCCGAAAATATAAGCTCAAACTAAATCCAAACAAGTGCTGCTTCGGGATCCGAAGCGGAAAATTCTTAGGATATTATATTTCTGAGAAAGACATAGAGGTTAACCCTGAGAAGGTGCAAGCGATCATTGATATGCAGCCTCCAAGAAACAAAAGAGAATTTCAAAGGCTTACTGGCCGTCTAGCCGCGCTGAGCAGGTTTGTTTCGAAATCCACAGACCGGGTCTTACCCTTTTTCAGAGTGCTAAGAAAAGCAAGTCATATGGATTGGACCAAAGAATGCGATCGAGCCTTCTCTGAGCTGAAGACTTATTTAAGCACTCCCCCGGTGATGGTAAGTCCGACTTGTGACGAACCTTTGGGATTATATCTGGCGGTATCCGAGGTTGCCGTCAGCGTAGCTCTGGTAACCATACGTGATGATATTCATAGAATTGTCTATTATGTCATCCACTCTCTGGTATCTGCTGAAACCAGGTACTCCACCTTGGAAAAATTCATGCTAGCTTTGAAAAAAGCTGTATCCAAGCTGAAGCATTATTTCGAAGGGCGAATCGTCTATGTTTACACGGATCAACCTCTGAAAGTTCCGCTTAAACAGAAGGATTTGAATGAGAGACTGGAAAAATGGGCGATTAAACTCAGTGCTATGTATCCGGAATTCATGCCCCGAAGGGCGATCAAAGCTGAGGTTCTCGCCGATTTTGTGGTTGAAATGACCCGATCGGCCATTTATCTCAACCAAGAGGATGATCGATGGACGATCCACGTAGATGGATCAACCTTCGGAGAAAGAGGAGCGGGCATTACCCTAACAACGGTACAATGTGACCTTATTCATTCCGCAGTCAAATTTTCCTTCGCTGGAACAAATAACGTGGTTGAATATGAGGCTGTACTATCAGGAATGGCCCTTGCTCGAAAAATGGGAGTTAGCAGAGTGCGAATGTTCTCAGACTCGATGTTAGTAGTAGAATAGTTCGCAGGGAGATTCGAAACACATGATCCGATGATGAAGCTGTATTGCGCTAAAGTTCTGGAGCTATCTAAGAAGTTCAGTGAGTTCTCGTTAGACCATGTGGCACGAGAGCAGAACAAGGTTGCCAATGCACTTGCCAGATTGGCTTCGGGCATACCTGACATAGAGCCGAGCACTATTTCGGTCCATATTCAGGACCGACCTTCGGTCGAGATCCCAGTGACCGAACAATCTATCGAAGAAATCGGGGCTCTATGTCATGAACTCCAGGGCTTGAATATTGATGCTACGCAATCTCCAGGAGAACCCAATTGGATGGATTTCTTTATTAAATATATCTCAAACGGATATATCCCTGAAGATAAGTCTGAAGCCAGGAAAATTGAGGTCCGGGCTAAGAGATTCTCCTTCGTCGATGGACGCTTGTTTAAAAAGAGTTTTGAAGGCCCGCTTCTACGATGTTTATCTCCTATTGAGGCCGAAGCCGTCATGATTTATGTTCATGAAGGTATTTGAGGCATCCATTCGGGGGCCCGATCCTTATACCACCGCATTATTAGAGCCGAGTATTTTTGGCCAACATTGTTTGCTGATGCCAAGCAATATACCAAGCGTTGTGCCATATGTCAGTACCACGCTCCACTCCCACAATTGCCTGGGGCTCCCCTATCGATCACCCCATTACCTTGTCCTTTCGACAGATGGGGGATTGACATCCTCGAACATTTACCCCGGTCCATAGGGCAGCGAAAGTTTTGCATCGTAGCGGTGTAATATTATTCGAAGTGGATCGAAGCAGAAGCTGTAGCCATCATCTCGGAAAAAGTGGTCAAACACTTTATCTGGCGAAATATTGTGAGCCACTTCGGGGTTCCCCGAGCGCTCGTATCTGATAATGGGACTCAGTTCCGTGGAAAGAGCATACGAGAGTTATGCACCAAATTGTGCATCATCCAGCATTTCTCATCAGTAGCCCATCCCCAGACCAATGGACTTACGGAAGTATCTAACAAAGTTATCCTAAATGGATTAAAAACAAAGTTAGAAGACTTTGGGGGTAAATGGTCTGAACACATCTACGAGGTTCTATGGGCATACCGGACTACACCCCGCTCAACGACCCAGGAATCACCTTTCTCATTGGTGTATGGGACCGAAGTTGTTAGCCCGGTGGAGGTTGCCATCCGATCGCCTCGGATATCTCAATACGATGAGCATATGAACGGCGAAAGGAGATTGTTGGACCTCGAGATGATCGAAGAAAAAAGAGATGCAACCTATTCACGGATGCGTGCTTATCAACGGAATATGGAGCGGGCCCATAACAAACTAGTCCTCCCAAGGGAATTCTCTTAAGGCGATCTCGTCCTCAGAAGCATTAAGGTGCAGAGGAATATATCGCATATCCGCGAAATTGGTGTCAGGTGCGTACAAACTTGAAACATTGGATGGTACAGAGGTCCCCCGAACTTGGAATGTCATGAACTTAAGGCGTTACTTCTTATGAATTTTCGAGTATTGTGTTTGATTCAATAAAAAACATTCCATTAAACGTAAGTGGCAAGCAAGTAAGTACAAGAGTTAACTATTTCTAATAGAATGATGGACCGATCCTGGAGTTGGATAGCTTAGGACGAATCTGGACTGGTGACCGAAGCTTCTTGTCCACAAGGTTCCCAAGTTGTAGTGACAGCTCTGACGAGTCAGATGCTCCTACGCTTGCCTAGCCCCATGGACGAGTCGTGATTCTCCCAGAACTCATTACGAACTAAGATATTCCTTTCAACGGCATTCAGTCTTTAGAGATGGCCTTTTGTACCTACGAAATCTGTCACAGCGAATGGGATGGTAGTCAACACATCGAAACATAAGTTTGGTCCTAACATAAAAACGTTTTATGAGCCAAACTTAGCCAGCAAAACCTACGGGACTGTACAAGAACCAAGGTTCGGTCAAAGCTTGCAAAAACTCATAATTAACGCAGATCGCGCCTGTTCAATTAAATAACAATTCCATGGACGGAATAAGAGTGACACATACACCATGTTAAACGACTGATTCAGTTGAAGATTACATAAATAAACTAAATATAACGTCTGGGACCGATGGTTAAACCCAATAAGTGTCCCCAATAAGTGTCCCCTTTCGGTTAGTTTATTCTAAAGTTAAGACAAACTACTTCGTTGAGTTAAAACTTAATAGTTTATTCCGAAATTCGTTATATCAGTTCATTCTGGTAATTAAAACAACCGAAGCTGAAACAAAAGGGAGGAAAATTTTATTAAACAAAAGGAATGGCAGATACAAAGTGATATCTAACTAATCTGCCCCTCCTCTTGTTCCTCTGCTTCGGGCTCCTGGGTTCGGTCCGTTCGGCGAGCCGCTTTAACTCTTCCTCTTGATCAGCCACCTTCTGGTTGACCGCTTTCTCCATCTCTTCAAAGAGATAAAAGAAAGGGTCCTCCTCTAGCACAGGCTCTTCCAAAGTTGGAATGACCTAGAACTTGTCATCCTTCTCCAGTGGCTCGATCATTTTCCATCGCTCGTCCGAAGGGGAAAGCCCGAAGGTTTGGATAACCTGCTCTCGCATGTTATCCAAATACTTCGCAGTGTAAACCCCATGTATGTTGTCCGCTAAAGCGAACAACAACGGGGACTGAGCGAACCCAGAACCGCCTCCCGAACCAAACCTTCAGACGAAGTGCGGGCCCTCGTCAATTCCTCCTCCAGGGTCGTTTTTTCTTCTTGGGCCCGAAGGAGAAGCTCATTCAGCTTATTCCTCTTCTCCTGGGCCCGACCTTGGACTTGGTTAATTTCTTCGTCTTTGGCCCGCAGCTTGGCCTCCAGGTCGTTTATTCGCCCCTGAGCTACTTCCCCCACCTTCTGATATGCCGAAGGTGAAGAGGCGCGCTTTGGGATATTAGTATTTAAAGAATAACAAAAATAAAATATGATTTAAATATACGTTGTTAGCCCTTAAGCAAGATCGATCCATACGCTAAGGCAAACTTCGGTCCCCTGGACTCTCACTACCTACAGGTACGGTCCCTTGTTCTCATGAATGTGCAAACATCATGTGATCGGCCTTGTATCACCTCTGCGATTGGCAATCAAGCCCAAGGGGCTAGTGATGAGAACTCTAGGATCGGGTATCTTATGATGGGTGAGGCCCAATAGCGGTTGGGCCAAACCAAATAGTAAAAACAAATTCCTACAGCCCACTGCACATCCAAGGAGAAGCGGCCCGATGATCAACTTGTGGACCGAAGCTGGCCTTGACGAAATAAGGCGTTTTCTGCCAGCTGGCACCTGGGGTTCGGTCCGAGCGGTTACAAAACGGTTACAACTCACGTTTCCCACGCTTCGGGCCTTCCCACGTTCACCACGCTTCGGGTCCAATCACGCAGACCACGCTTCGGTCCCAACCTCGTTTTACATCATGCGATAACAACCTCTAACAAACATGTCAGAGGCGGTTACAGGACGTGGATTACACTTGCCGGCAACTCTATAAGTACAGGGCAGGACGAAGAAAACAGATGACCTTTTTGGATGCATAAGAATAGGCAGACATTTTGTCGAAATTCTTAGTGCTTTCTTGCCTCGTCATTTTCTTTAGCCTCTTTGTATAAACTGTGATTTATTTTCATTAGTGAACAGGCTAGAAGCATTACTTGCTCTTAGTCGAGTGGTTTTCACCCCAATTCCTGGGGTTTCCACTATATATCGCTGTGCCTCTAATTTCTTGCTGTTTTTTATCGTTCTCCACACTTAAAATAAATCAAACCGAGTTCGTTTATTCAACGAACCGGACGACTGTTAGTACCCCCTAAAAAGGGACCACAACAACTATTGAACTGATTTAAATAATAATTTAATATTCGAATTACACTATAAATAGATAATTTTCTATTCTAAGTTCAAAAACTAAGGAATTCAAAATTTAGGGACGGTAAGATTGAATTTCAGATTACCCTCACAAAAAGAACAATCGTGTTTACGGATCAATAATATATATATAATCAACGTAAAACTCAGAGATTTGATATTATGGGTTATTATGATAAAAAACCCCTTATTGCCCCTGCCCCTGCTCCTGCTGCAAATATGTTAAATGGCCTTACCAGAACACAACAAATACCTTGAAATGATATTTAACAGAAATGGAGTTTACATCTGAGAGTAAATACAGATTTTTAGCTTAAATACAAGGAAACTAAAAACTGGGAGAGAAGTACAAATTCAGTGACAACAGTTGCTGGTGAGTGTATTCCCATGAATGGCACAATATCTACTTGTAACCAGCTCTCTACTGCTGATCCTAACACTGCTCCAGCCACAAGCCCTCCAATTGTTATTACTGTTGCCTTACCTGCACCACACATAAATCATCACATCACTGAACTTTCCTCTTTCTTTCTATTGCTCATAATGAAATCACACAACTCTCAGACACAGCTAGTGTTGCCTCTATTTTGTAGCCAATCTAATGATATACGCTCTTTGCTTTGTGTTGCTTTAATGCCTTAAGAAGATGCAAAAAAAACAAGTATAATGCTACTTAAAGGTGGAGTTTCTAACCCAATGTAACTTTTTTCTTGGTCATGAAGTATAAAGATGCTCCAAAGCTAGTAGCTAAAATAAGGCCAGGAACATCAGGACCAGCATACGACATAGTAGAAGATGTTGAAGCTCCATTTGCATAACTTAAAACCATTAGAGCTCCATAAACACCAGCCTGAACCCCAAGCTCACTAGTCGTTGGTGCCTCGAAGGAGACAGAGGTGTATTTGGCAATGTTCTGAAGCCATTTCGTCATTGATCCGAGTTTTGTTGGTGTAGGAGTTTTCACATCAGCATAACGTATTCTATTGTTGGATACTTTTCCAGCTCTTCTATGTGATAAGCTCTGCATTAGCAGCATGTCATATGCAGCTTCTGCCTATAAAAAAACTGATAAAGCTTCATTTAATTGTTCTTGCACTCTTTTATGTATTTTTTAAGCACATAGTCAACTAGCTGACTCAAAAACATAAATAATAAGACTTAAGAAGATTCAAAGTAAGAAAATCCACAAAATTGGATTGGTTCTATGTAAAAAAACCGCCTTCAGCAATTCTCATGAAACACTAATAAATTAAACGAATTCCACAAGAACAATTCAGGAAACGAGATAGTAATCAAAAGAAAGAATGATAGACCTGAGAAATCGCTTTTTCGTCATCTTTACAAGACCCGATGATTAAATTCTTTGCTCGGACAATATCTTCAAATGATGCACCCTCAGATAAGCCCAATACTTTCAGGGCATTCCCCACAGACATCTCAAACGAAGCAGAATCGTCGGCACGAGAGCCGGCTCTACGCAACATACGGCGTGCAAATAAAAGACTCCATGGACCACGACGGCCGGAGATAAGCATCTTAAATGGGTACGAGCCAAACCGCCTACAAGAAGCTGATCTGAGTCCGTTACAGCAGATAAGTGCGGAGTTGGGCCGGACGATTAGAGCCGTGGCCATATTTTCAGTTTCTGGGAAACGGAAGTTTAAGGCTGTAGCAATAAAGATCTTTCTTTTAAGACTTGCATCATTGGGTTTTGGTTATACTTGTAATAAAAGAGATGGATTGACGGATAATCTCTTCGAAACGCTGTAATTTTCATTAATCCTTAGGATTTTGTCCGTCTCCGGTCATTAATCTTTGTCAACAAATCATCACCTTTGAATTGAACACAATTCATATGATATTTACAAATACAATTCAAATGTCTAAATTCAACTACAAAACTTGTGTTGTTATACTGGATCAATTCAGGTTGTCATTGACTACCTAAACAAATTCATTTTTCAACTTGTAAATAGGTAAACTACGTCTCCATACGATTATTACCTTACATATGAAAAATCCTATTTTTCACATTGACTTACAATACTCTCCGATTTAGAAAACAAAAGTGTATGAATAATGGTAAGAAAAGTATCCACAATATAGTGACGAATTCCCACACCGTTCTCTTTCAATTTGGCATTGAATTCCTGAGCAATCCCTAATTTCCGACCCAAATCAATAATAATTTCAGCCAATATCTTCTCCCGAACCCTCATATGATTCTCTAATTCTACAAATATCTTAGAGACCAAAGATAAATACTCTAATTTCATGAATACATCACGCCCATACATGCGCAGCGCTGCGACCAACGCCCAATGAATAAGGGACATAAACATGTAGAAAGAACCTTCCCTACAGTCTTTTGGATTGTTTTCGCGAATGTCGGTAGAAAGGAAAATAAGCAAGAAATTCGAATCGAACTTAGTCAAGTGCCATCCAGGGGTTTTTTTCATAATAACTACTTTCAAAATTAACACATTTATTACCTGAAACACATTTTGTTTTCTAAAACCCAACCAATAAGCCAACATGAAAGACAAAGTGAATAACCCCATAAATCTCTATAGTTGTTGTGGGACTAAAGCCTTTCACGGANAAGAAGCCCTTCTTCATCTAAAGCTCCTAAACGGTATAGCTGTTCCATGGCTGAAGTGAGAGCCTGAGATGATGGAGGATCCATAAAATCAAAAGAAAAAAGGTCATTGATACCTATAGCTTTCATCGTAAGAGTAATAGTCCTCAGATTAATCCTCTGAATTTCGGGAGTCGATGTACGAGACATTTCATTGTAAAACACACTCTCTGTATAGAGGCGGTAGCATTTTCCAGGTCCTGTACGCCCAGCTCGTCCTGCTCGTTGCTTCGCAGAAGCTTGAGAAATAGGTGTAATCACAAGAGAATCATGCCCCTTCTTTGGATTATACACATTCTGCTTTGCAAATCCGGGATCAATAACATAGTATATTCCATCAATGGTTAAAGAAGCCTCTGCTATATTTGTAGCAACAATCACTTTTCTTTTCCCTATAGGAGCAGGTTCAAAAATTCTAGACTGCATTTCACTAGGTAGTGCACTATAAACAGGCAAAATAATAAGTTCAGCAACATTTCTACCCAAAACCTTCATTCTTTCATAGAGACACTGACAAGCATAATCGATTTCTTCCTTACCGGATAAAAACAGAAGTATATCACCTTTGGGTTCTGTCCTGTGAATCTGCAGAACAGTAATAAGAGAAGCATCCAAGTAATCACTACGAGTCTGCTTTGTGTAGATTATTTCCACTGGGAAAGTCCTGCCGGGAATGGTAAATATACAACAGTTAAAGAAATAAGCTGAAAACTTTTCAGCATCAAGAGTAGCAGATGTAACGATCAAACGAAGGTCAAGTCTTCGATTAAGAAGTTGCTTCAGTAATCCAAAAAGAACATCAGTGTTAATAGACCTTTCATGAGCTTCATCTAGCATGATAACAGAGTATTGAGACAAATTTTCATCAATAATAATCTCCCTTAGAAGCATACCTTCTGTCATGTATTTTATTACAGTTTCAGAGCTAGTACAATCCTCAAAACGAATCGCATATCCAACCTCTTCACCTAACCGACAACCGAATTCCTCAGCAACTCTTTTCGCTACAGACATTGCAGCAACTCTACGGGGTTGAGTGCACCCTATCTTACCCTTTTTCGTGTAGCCAGCTTCAGCCAAATATTGAGTCACTTGAGTTGTTTTACCGGATCCCGTCTCACCAATCAAAACTAGGACCTGGTTGTCATGGACTGCCTGCACCAATTCAGTCTTCAACTTGTAAATAGGTAAACTACATCTCCGTGTGATTACTCCCGAATCCATCACTCTAGACTGACCTCCCTTATAAAGTTTACACAATTCAGTTTCAGTGTTCTCCCTTCTCTTATTCCTCTTATTCGCATCCCTCTCTCCATCATGTCTATTTCTCTTCCTTTGCCGATCTCTAGTATCATCAAAATCATCCCTTTCTCGATACCTCTCACTGTTCTCTTCTTCCTCAAAACTCTTGAGTTCGTCCTCAATCTCCTTCTCCAACTGTTTCACCCTTTCTCTACCATATAATGAAAAATTCAATCTTTCACATTGACTTACAACACTCTCCGATTTAGAAAACAAAAATGTATGAATAATTGTAAGAAAAGTCTCTACAATATAGTGAGGAATTCCCACACCCTTCTCTTTCAATTTGGCATCGAATTCCTGTACAGTCCCACATTTCCGACCCAAATCAATAATAATCTCGGCCAATACCTTCTCCCCAACCCTCATATGATTCTCTAATTCTACACATATCTTAGACACCAAAGATAAATACTCTAATTTCATGAATACATCCCCGCCCATACCTGCGCTGCGCTGCGAGCAACACCCAATTGAATAAGGGACAGAAACAAGTAGAAAGAACCTTCCTTCCTGGCTTTTGGCTTCTTTTTGTTAATGTTCCTATAAAGGAGAATAGCAGGAAATTCGAATCAGACTAAGTGAAGAGGATAACAAGGTTCGCGGGATTTTTTTCCATAATAACTACTTTCCAAATTAACATATTTATTACCTAAAACACATTTTTTTTCTAAAACCCAGCCAATAAGCCCACATGAAAGCCCAAAGTGAATAAGCCTGGCGGGCTCTCTATTGTTGTTGTGGGACTCAAGCCTGGCACGGAAAGATTGCAGTTTGCCCGTCAAAAGTTGTCCAAATCGCCGTCTTAGTGCAGATGGTAAGGGCGGAATCGGCCATAGTGACTGGTGATTTGATTTCTTCCAACTGGTGTTAGAAGACTGCAGCTCTGGAGGGATTCTTAGCAAAGCATCAAGAATGGCGTTCTGGAGTAGAATCAAAGGATTTAAGAGATTCTGTGATGTAAACCACGGTCACTTCCGGCAATACCGCAGCCCGATTCAAGTTTCGAATAGATTTTCCTTTACTGTACATAGTGGTCGGTTTGAGGCTTCGAATATTGTTAGATTCTTTGCAGCCCCTTCTGAGGTGATTCGTCGAAAGGACTGTATCGAGTATCGTTCTTGTTTCAGTGATTCGAGAGGGTGAATTCGTTTTTTTGTTTTAATTGTTGACAGGGAAACCAGAAGAAGGAAGAGAGGGATAGTCGCGAGCCTACACTAAACGAACAAATTACAGTTCCTTCGGTTAGGCTTGTTACTAGTGAAGGTAAGTGCTCAAGCAACTAAAGTTTACATTTTTATCTTGAATTCCAAAATATTTTCTCAAGGATCTTGATATGTAATCTGTTCTTTTAAAGAATGCCCACGAAATTTACCATATTTTCTGTTTAATTTCTCGGCTGAGTTTATATAAGTTGCTACTGCTTTGTTTAGGGTTTAGGTACAAAACTTATGTTTCATGGGAAATACATTAAGATGATTCTGGATCTTGGTCATTCATTACTTTGAGTGTTTTTATTTATTTGATCCTTCAGGTCATTTTTTAGTTTCAAGGTATGAAGCTCTATCCCGTGCAAAAAGCCTTATGTTGGATTTGGTTATGGTAATTTTTCTGTCTCATTTTTTAGCAATGAGGATGCAGCTTATTTGAACTGTAACCTTGATCATCTTCCCCATGATTTTTTATATGTTTTTACCTGAATTTTGTGAATTTGAATATGTAGAGAGATTGCATATTCTTTTGTTTCTTGTTCTTATGAATTTATTCATGTGTTTCAATAGGTTGATGCCCAGGCCAAGCCTCCTGTCTGCAAAATATTTGATTATAAAAAGGATAAATACTTACAGCAAATGAAGGAAAAGGAACGCACCAAAAGCAAGGTATCATATCTTTGCTTACAGTGATTTAGTTGTTGTGGCTCATTTTTACCTGTTCTTAATGAAGTTTCTGAATCATGGTTTGTTTACCTGTTTTACATTTTGCTCACTGCAGTCTACGCTCAAGAAAGGGTCTCCGAAAGAAGTTCGATTTGCTTGTAAAATCGTAATTTCTTGGGCTTTATCTTCCTATCGTATCACATCTCTCTTGGATTCTAGTGCTTCCATGTAACTAATTCAATCAAATCTTGTTCCTAGACTCAAAGGGACTTACAGGTAAAAGCTGATATGGTTAAAAGACTCATGGAAAGTGGGCACCGAGTGAAGGTACATTGTAATGTTTTTCTTGTCATCTCTTCGCAAGGATAAATTGGGCTTCGATTTTGTTTATTTTCTTAAAGTCCCGCAATTTATGTTCTGTTTTTCAGTGCACTTCTATTGAGCCTACTGCCAGTTTGGCCATGGAAACAATGCTATCTCGTTTTTCTTCTTTGGTATGACTCTTCTTTTCGTTAGAAGTGTCTCTTTCTAGTTTCGAATTAAACGTCTCTTTACATTCTTCTCAGATTGCTGATGTTGCTGTTGTAGAGAGCGGTCCAAGAGTCTGCATCTTGATCCGAGTTTTGTTGGTGTAGGAGTTTTCACATCAGCATAACGTATTCTATTGTTGGATACTTTTCCAGCTCTTCTATGTGATAAGCTCTGCATTAGCAGCATGTCATATGCAGCTTCTGCCTATAAAAAAACTGATAAAGCTTCATTTAATTGTTCTTGCACTCTTTTATGTATTTTTTAAGCACATAGTCAACTAGCTGACTCAAAAACATAAATAATAAGACTTAAGAAGATTCAAAGTAAGAAAATCCACAAAATTGGATTGGTTCTATGTAAAAAAACCGCCTTCAGCAATTCTCATGAAACACTAATAAATTAAACGAATTCCACAAGAACAATTCAGGAAACGAGATAGTAATCAAAAGAAAGAATGATAGACCTGAGAAATCGCTTTTTCGTCATCTTTACAAGACCCGATGATTAAATTCTTTGCTCGGACAATATCTTCAAATGATGCACCCTCAGATAAGCCCAATACTTTCAGGGCATTCCCCACAGACATCTCAAACGAAGCAGAATCGTCGGCACGAGAGCCGGCTCTACGCAACATACGGCGTGCAAATAAAAGACTCCATGGACCACGACGGCCGGAGATAAGCATCTTAAATGGGTACGAGCCAAACCGCCTACAAGAAGCTGATCTGAGTCCGTTACAGCAGATAAGTGCGGAGTTGGGCCGGACGATTAGAGCCGTGGCCATATTTTCAGTTTCTGGGAAACGGAAGTTTAAGGCTGTAGCAATAAAGATCTTTCTTTTAAGACTTGCATCATTGGGTTTTGGTTATACTTGTAATAAAAGAGATGGATTGACGGATAATCTCTTCGAAACGCTGTAATTTTCATTAATCCTTAGGATTTTGTCCGTCTCCGGTCATTAATCTTTGTCAACAAATCATCACCTTTGAATTGAACACAATTCATATGATATTTACAAATACAATTCAAATGTCTAAATTCAACTACAAAACTTGTGTTGTTATACTGGATCAATTCAGGTTGTCATTGACTACCTAAACAAATTCATTTTTCAACTTGTAAATAGGTAAACTACGTCTCCATACGATTATTACCTTACATATGAAAAATCCTATTTTTCACATTGACTTACAATACTCTCCGATTTAGAAAACAAAAGTGTATGAATAATGGTAAGAAAAGTATCCACAATATAGTGACGAATTCCCACACCGTTCTCTTTCAATTTGGCATTGAATTCCTGAGCAATCCCTAATTTCCGACCCAAATCAATAATAATTTCAGCCAATATCTTCTCCCGAACCCTCATATGATTCTCTAATTCTACAAATATCTTAGAGACCAAAGATAAATACTCTAATTTCATGAATACATCACGCCCATACATGCGCAGCGCTGCGACCAACGCCCAATGAATAAGGGACATAAACATGTAGAAAGAACCTTCCCTACAGTCTTTTGGATTGTTTTCGCGAATGTCGGTAGAAAGGAAAATAAGCAAGAAATTCGAATCGAACTTAGTCAANTCCTCGGAAGCCCGAGACGGGAAATGGTGCTCCGAAACCGGAGATTGCAAACAGATATGCTAAAGTTGCTGCAAATGTAGCCCCTACACAGTCAAATAGATATTCAAGACCATCTCCAAATCCAAGAATCATGACAAATGATGCATCTCAGACATACAACCAGAGGCATCATCAAGCTGATGGTTCTAACTCCGCACCTGATCCGAGTTCAGCTCTGGTGACGAACAGATACAAGAACAATTCTCCTGCAAGAGATCCACGGTTAGGCAACTTCCCGAGAAGATCAAGTGAAGATAACTCCGGTCAGGGCCGATGGGGTGGAGATAACAACTCCATCACAGACTTCCAAAGACGTTAAATTATATAGTTTTATTAGTGTATTATTTTTTACACATTAAATTCTTAAGTTTTCTTTATTTTTTATATATTTAAAGTAATTTTATTTACTATTATAAAATAGAATTAATGGTTTGATTTGGGTTTACGAAAAAAGTGATTTTGATTTGAATTTTGTTTGAGAATGCTACTTAAAAGATTTTTATAAACATAATTAATTAGATTAATGAAAAGTAATGGGAGTTGCATTATTGAGTCAAAATTAACCCAATAATATAATATAATACTGTAATAGAGCAGGAACTAGGTTCCTTGTTAGAGTCTACACCAAATCCATATTAATTAATCACATTATGAACACATCAAACCTTAGGGCGATTATAATTTATAGATCGATTTTTCAGTTAAACAGAAAAATCTTCCATTGAAGAATGAGTGTTGTGGGTAATGGTGAAATGTTGTTCAGAATAAAGCGTGAAAAGTTGATTTTTTAATGAGGTTACAGAGGGGACAAAAATGGAGAAGAGGTTCACAGTGAGTGCAGCAACAAAGATGCCTGCACGGCATCATAATTACGCACGAATTACGAGACTCGCACACCTTACACACCATCTTCCTCGTTTTCTGCACCACATCATCATCATCTTCCTCTTTCTGTACACTAATTATGGGAATGGGGAAGCACGACGAGGACGAGGAGCATATTGACTCGTCACCACCGCCTTCTCTTTTCAACTGTTCCATCACACTCTTCAATGACGCAGCTGTCGTTTCGTTTTCTTTTGCTACTTTCTGCCATTTCTCTTTCTCCATTTCTATTCTTGTTAACTGTTCCTCAAGCTCCATCTTTCTTCTCCACGCCCTTTCCATTTCTTCGTCTTTTTCTTTTATTAAGAAACGGATCCTGGGTTCTTGTTTCTGCAACAAGGCGTTGATTTGCTGCCATTTTTGCTCCTGTAGTTCCCGGCTCAGCTTCTCCATCTGTTTCATCCAAAAAAACATAAAACCCGTGAGATGTGTGTGATTGCGTTGAAGAATCATTCAGAAATCTCACCTGGGTATTGATCAATAAATCAATCCCCGCTGTTTGATCCTGAAAATAAGAAGAAAACTTAAAACCCATCAAGGGGAGATGATCATATCCAAAACTCCCATCAACTCCAAGATCAACCAAGAAATCTGAATACATCTGCGCTTCAACAGCCATCAGAAGAGAAGAAGAGATAGAAGAGGAAACCCAACTGAGAACACGCCTTAAATGGACGGGGAATTCACTGTTTTACTGTGAAAAAAGAAGGGAAAAATGTTTTGGGAGCGAGGAAAGCATTAAAGTGGTACATTCTGTGATGAAGCATCCGGTGCCCGAGAGAGAGAGATCAGATTTACAGTGCAGTGCAGGGCTGTAGTTATCTTAAACTGACACCAAATTNTTTAACACACAAACAGTACAAATCATATGAAGTTTCTATTGTTGAAAATAGTAGTGATTTAGGACATGATATTCTCTGTTACACAGGTTGTTGCACAGCATAGTTCGAGAAATTTTGTCGAATCGAATAAGGGGAAGATCAATGAATGGCAAATGTTCCAAGAAAGCATTCCTACACCAAATGATCTAACAGTAAAATCACTTTCACCAAAAGAATTATATGATTTCACTCAAGATACCTCTGATTATGCTTGGTATAGCACCAGGTAATACTTGATACCGCAACATTATGGATTTTTCATAATCGATCCGAACCCGTAATGAAATAAGAATTTTTCATTTTTGCAGCATTAACTTTGATAAACGTGACCTGCCTAAGAGAGCAGATATTCAGCCAATTCTTCAAGTTGCTAGTCTTGGCCATGGTTTGCTTGGATTTGTCAATGGAGAGTTCGTAGGTAATCAATCAACAAAGAAAGAACCATTGCCTTTTGCTTGATTAAAACTTTCATGATTCATATTTGCAGGCTTTGGGCACGGAAGCAACATAGAAAAGAGTCATGTTTTCAAGAAGCCAATCAATCTGGTTCCTGGGCTTAACCATATCTCCCTTTTAGCAATGACAGTTGGTTTACCGGTAATTTGCTGAGTTAGCATCAAATCCATCACTCAAATGCTAAAATCTTTCACCTTTTCAAATTTCAGAACAGTGGTGCATATATGGAGAAAAGATTTGCAGGGCCTCGAGCAATCACTCTTGAGGGATTAATGGCTGGAACTCTTGATATAACCAGAACCCAATGGAGCCAAGAAGTTGGTCTTGCTGGAGAAAAGATGCAGTTGTTTACAGAAGAAGGGTCAAAGAAAGCCAACTGGAATTCCTTCCAAGGATCACCTACACCAGTTACATGGTACAAGGTAATGAAAATGATTCAAGAAACATGAAATATCATTATCAATGCACCAGTTACACGACACGACATTTTTCTCTAGGCATATTTCGATGCCCCAGAAGGGAAGGACCCTGTTGCAATCAATATGACGAGCATGTCAAAGGGCATGGTTTGGATAAACGGTAAAAGCATTGGGCGATATTGGGTATCATATGTTTCTCCACTTGGAAAAGCAACTCAAGAAGAGTAAGTAGTTTTACCTTGAAAAATCATTCAGATTATCCCAGAACTTGTTCTAAGTCGGTTGTTCTTGTGTAGGTACCATATTCCACGATCATATCTTAAGCCTAAAGATAATCTGATTGTGGTGTTCGAGGAGTTTGGTGGAAATCCTGAAGGAATCAAGGTCCTGACTGTTAACAGAGACACAATCTGTAGTGTAATCACAGAGTATCACCCTCCTAATGTCAAATCATGGGAAAGGAAAGATAACCAGTTTCGCTCCATAGTTGACCCGATCAAAGCCGCGTATTTGACCTGCCCCGACAAAAAGATCATCGAGAAAGTTGAGTTCGCTAGCTTCGGAGAGTCCGATGGAGCCTGCGGCGGTTTCCAACGTGGTAAATGCGATTCCTCCAAGGTCCTTAAAGTCGTCGAAGAGGTAAAATATTTATCTTTCTCGACAAATTTTCTACTTTACAGAACCCTTGCCCTGATTTTCTAGAGCATTTTGTTTGCATAACAGTTATGCCTCGGAAAGACACAATGTACAATCCCATTTGAAAGGGAGAATCTAATCGACGGTGGGAACGATCCATGCCCAGATTTACAGAGAACACTTGCAGTTCAAGTCAAATGCATTCATCCCAATAAGAACGATGACTAAGGAGAACTAAAGAAGGGAATTTTCCATTTTGCATTTCCATTTCCTTTTCCTTTTTTCATTGCTCTTTGTCCTTGAAGAAATTGTATCTCAAGGAAGATGTCACTTTTATCTATTTTAAAAGACGAATATATTACATGACTTGCTGATTATCTGAAGAAATAGCATTTCTGACTCCCAGTTTCTGGGAAATCTATATGTTAATAAACTTGAGAAAAGCAAATGGCTGTGTGTAATCTGCATTTGCAGGATGAACATGCTGAATTCACAGTGTGCTGTAATTAAAAGTTTGGTGGACGCAGAAGAGTGTCCTATAGTACAAGACAAGTGTTTCAAACTCAAACAAAAGCATCATATGGGAACCATGTGAACCGCTGCAAATATTGTTGGGTAATTTTGTCCTTGTTTGGTAACACTTGCCTACCTACACTACACATCTGCTGAGTTTCGTTACATATCATATGATGGATGCCTAAGCACATGGGCGTGAGTTAATTTTTTCACGTTTCTATCTTAGTCTATATACCTACTCTAGACAATATTGGTACAAAGATCTCAATTCCCATTCAAGAAATTTTGGAACAATCTAATCTTTATTGTATTGTAGCTTTGATTGCATCTCTACTCATCTGCCTTTATTCGACTGCATTTAATCAACAACCTAACTCATTTTCAGTACCATACCCAATCCCCCTTCAAGGGTTAATGCTCAATACACAGTGTCATCATGGAATACCAAGATAGAATAAATGCATCAAGCTGCTGAGGTATTATTTCTTCTTAATATGCTTTGAAATTTGAATGTTAATGAGTTTGGATGGGATAGATGAAGGCTTTACATTACTTCTACCTTATTCATACCTACCTTCTAACATCTCTCTGTCACAGCTTGTTCAGTATAAATATGGTTACTCTCATCTAGAAGCATTAAGAAGATGACTACTGCCCCCACCCACCTTCCCAGCCTTGTTTGAGCTAAATCAGTCAAAAGCCTGTGTTGCGTAGGAAATAAAGGAAACATCTTTGACTAGTGTGTGTTGAGGACGAAGAGAAACTGTTATGATGGGAAGGTCTCCTTGCTGTGAGAAAGCTCATACAAACAAAGGAGCTTGGACTAAAGAAGAAGATGATCGTCTTATTGCTTATATACGAGCTCATGGAGAAGGTTGCTGGCGTTCTCTCCCTAAAGCTGCTGGTCTGTTACGCTGTGGTAAAAGCTGTCGTCTTCGATGGATTAATTACTTGAGGCCTGATTTGAAGCGTGGTAACTTTACAGAGGAAGAAGATGAAGTTATAATTAAACTTCACAGTCTTCTTGGTAACAAGTGAGACCCAGCCTCTGTTTTCTTTTGTTTCTCAGTAATCAAAATTATTGATCAACCAACATTTCATTAATCGTTACAGATGGTCGTTGATTGCCGGTAGATTGCCTGGAAGAACAGACAATGAGATAAAGAATTACTGGAACACTCATATCAGAAGAAAACTTTTAGGCAGGGGAATTGATCCCACAACACACCGCTCGATCAACGAGTCACCGGTAACTGTAACTAGGGGTCAAGATAAAGAAGAAGAAGAACAACAACAAGAGATGAAAATTGAAGAGAATATGAAGATCTCAAGAACAGAAAGATGCCCAGATTTAAACCTTGAGTTGAGAATAAGCCCACCTCATTATGAAGAAACAAGAAAATCATATGACAATACAGCTTCATCATGCTTCACCTGTAGCCTTGGGATCCGAAACAGCAGAGATTGCAGCTGCAGAAAAACTGTTATTGGTGGGTCATCAGCTACCTCAACTCCAGGTTATGATTTTCTGGGATTGAAAACTGGAGTTCTCGATTTCAGAGGCTTGGAAATGAAGTGATTTTCAAATCCCAATCTTTTTTTAATCGTTTTTGTTCTGGGTATGTGAGAATTGATGTTCTTCGTCATGTAGATTGAAACTCCTAATCCAGTCCTTAGCCCAATTGATGCGTGTTGCTCTGAATCTCAATAATGTTCATTTTATGTATCTGTTATAATTACATAAAAAGGACAAAAGAGTTTGGTAAATGTTCCGAAACTAATATTTATCTAGAAAATGACACTTCTCTCACAAACTTTTACACTTTCAGTAAAAATTGATTGTGTTAATTTATAATTGTATATTCAGTTCGGAATTTTAAAGTTTTTGCAGATTTAGTCATCTAAATTTGCAACGTTTGATAAATCAAATTATCAAAGTGACAAAATCAAATATCTTTCTGTTTATTTTAAGATTGCATTTTTCTTTTCCAAACAAAATTATAAACTCTTAGTATTTCTTAAACATAGAAACTTATGAACATATTGTATGGTAAATCATGTAATATTGGTACCCAAATGAAATAATCGTTTTTATATTATAATATAAGGTTTCTAATAATGATCATTATATAGAAGAAGAATCATCCGAAACAATATTATTTATAAAAATGTGTAAAATAGTAATAACATTATTTAATATTTATACTTTTGAATTTTGTTTACAATTAAATTTTAAAAATTTCGATATATACCTATACGAAAACCTTGGAAGAAATACGTTATTGTTTATTTAGTTTTAAAAATCAAATTAAATAATATTAGTAAGTGATAGATTAATGTGGTATTATTCATATATTAAATAAAAAAAGAATAATAGAGCGATGATAATATTGAAATATAAAAGATGAAAATAGAAGGTCCACAGCCACAATTAATATAAATGCCATCTGGGTACCACCCTATAATATCTTTTCCAACTACCACTGCAAAATTGCCGTACTGCTTCATTTCATATTTATAGCAGATTGTTTTTCTTTTATGTCCGGGCCCCCCATTTTTATTCAAATCACAATTAACCCCTCCATACAAGTAAGGGTTGTCATGCGGAAGATCGTAAAATTTTAAATATATTTATTAAAATTATTATATTATAATAACTATTTATACAAAAATACTAATATATATAATTATATTTTATTTATTGGTAAAACATCTGATTATAGTAGCGTTCGCCTACTATTTTTTTTATTGTGTTCGTTTTAAAAATATTATAGTGGTTAAGGCACCGTAGTTTTAAATATAGAATCAAATCATAACACAAATATCCAAAATTTTAGGTTATTTTGGTCGAATAATACTATGAAAAACTCATATTGTGGAGGCATAGTTTTTAAAAGTATGTATTAAAAAATTATATAGTCAACAATTATCAAATCTTACATAATTAAATTTTTAACAACTAATTAAGCACTTAGATTAGGGTTATAAGTAGGTCTGTTACACTATCCGAACAGTACGTGAACAATATGTGTTCGTTCGAATAAAAATATAAATATTATTGAAACATTATTTTTTGTTCATTTATAATTTGAACAAACACGAACATTTTCGTGAATAAATATGAACGTTCGTGAACAAATATATTATTTAAATTATTTTTTATAATAATAAATTATTATAGTATTTAAGTTTAAAAACATTTACAAAACTTTCTTATATTATTAGTGAGATAGTCATCTTTTTTTTGTGAAAGATAATTGTTCGATTATTTCTTTAATACATTTATTTTTTTGCTTGTAAAACAATAAAAATTGATTTTTTTAATAAAGTTCGCACAAATATATTCGAACAAGTTATTTGAACAAGCATGAACATTCACTTAATAATTTGAACAATGTTCGAACATATTTTCACGTTCGAATAAAATATGAACACGTTCGAATAAAGATATAAACGAACATGAACACACCGAGTTCGATTCGTTAAGTCACATGATTTATAACATCCATATTTATAAGTCAAGAAAATATACATAACACCACTTATTAACATGATTATTATACTTATATAGGATACCAGCAAATTAAATGTTTTTAAATATTCGATTTAATAATACTAAGAATTATAATTAGAAGCTGGTTAGGTTTGGTGACATTTCATCCATGGGACCGTCCACCTGATTATTGTCTAGATCCAATGTCAATTAATTAATAATAAAATAATGATTTTTATTTAATTACATAACAACTAGGCCAGATTACGCCTGCACATATCTTTTGACAAAATATTGTTTTGTCTTAAGCTAAGAAGATTAGGTTTAAATATTAATTGATTACTTTTTCCTCCACTAGGTCCACGCCACGTCAACAATAATTACCCATTTCACTATACTAATCTCCCTAATTTCGGTAACTTAATTCTTTCTTATAAACTTTTTTTATCCTTATATTAATATTAGAAAAAAACACTTGGTGTTTATACATTATATATTAGTTAAATTTGATTTCTATTTAAATTTGTAATTTATATCATTATTTAACAATATTACAAATCAAATATTCCAAAACGAGAGGGACATTCAATTTGAATAATTATGTTAACTCACTATGTATACATATCAAGATTATTTTTAAATATATAATGTGTAATGAGAAAATAATGCATTCGATCCAGAACTTTTATAATTTTGAAAAATCTGATCTCATTAATTTGTAATGATATATTTAGTCATCAAACTTGAAATTTTTTTATAAATTTAGTCATATAAGTTTGCAACATTTAGCAAATTAGATCCAAAGAGACAAAATTAGTCACCGAAATTTGATTTTGGCTGAGGATTATAATTGTCAAAATTGAATGAGAACCAATTATGTTATACAAACTAAATTATGAGTAATTATTTTGTCAAAACATACAAATTACTAGTATCGATTTTGGTATTTTGATACTTTGAATATCATAATATCACAATCATATATCTTTTGAGACAAAAAATATCAAATTACGAGGACTAAATTTGTGTATCGTCCATATAATTATCAATTTAAAAACAATTGAATTAGGTTTTCAATAATACTAAAAACCTACTCTAATGGCATGTATCGATCAATATAATAATAAATTTTGTTGAGAGAAGTACTAACTATAAATGGAATTAACATTATCTATTTTTGCAAATTCGTTATTTTGTTTTCCAAGTTAATTAAATAAGATAAAATATGTCAGTTTTGAGAGGAATTAATTTAATTTGTATTTCTTTGGGAAAGGAAAAAATAATAAATATTAATAAGTGGCCCACAATTGGATAAGAAGGGAAGGGGGTTGGTATGAGGTCTCCTACGGCACAGACCAAGACTTAATTTCAACCAATCTGAGGCGTACACGTTTCTGACACCTAATAAAATAATATAACCTCAACACCAACCCTAATAAATATACCTAACAGTAATAATAAATTAAAATAGTTGGTATTTTTAATATTTTTTAATTAGCATCTAACTAACCATTTTGTTAGATCCACTTTTTTCGGTATACCAATAACGTTTTTGTCAAACAACAGACTTATAAATAGTAAAAAATATAATTACATAGTTTTAGTATTAATGCTTCATATTTTATGCACTAGATTAGATTTTTTGTCAATGATGAGTTATTTAATCACTAATAAATTGATAAAATGATGTGTCTGGCTTTTAAATTTTCATGATTTTGATAAATTTGATTATCTACCATTGAATTTGACATCTGTGGACACAATGATTTCATTGTTTTAGCAAATACAATCTCTAGCTTCAAAAATCTGGCAAATTCAATCATGGACAAAATTAGTTCTCAAAATTTAAGAAATAGTTTTTAACACATATTTATGAAATATGATGACTAATTTTACAAAATAATAAAAATGAGGAGTATTTTAGCCTTCAAAAAGCTTTGAAAACAAGATTTGTTAAAATAAAGAAACTTTGAGAATTAAATTTATCAAATTATATAAATTTTTAAAACCTTAAATGGTATAGGTTGAGTTTTAATTATTATTATAATATTAGATCACATGATTAAGTATTTTCTAATTGTCTCAATCATTAGTTAATATTATGATTGATGGATTTGATGTAAATATGGGCTTATGAGTTTGATGTTCTGTGTCCTATAGTGGCTTTGTTCATGTGGTTTAAAATTGGTAGCAAATAACCTCTAAAAATATCTTAACGACCGTGAAATGGGTTGAAGCTGATGCTGCAAACCCAAAGTATTTGGGCTTGTGATGAAACCCATTATTATTTAAAAGCCCATAATAATTACCATTTTTTTAAAAGTAATTTATAGGATAATATTTGGGTTTAGTTATATTTGTAACTCAATCATTCTAAAATTACTAATAAAATAACTCAATTTGTTTATTGATCTTATTATGACATATCGGATAAGAGAGACGGATAATATACAAAGTACTCAATTTTTCGATTATGATAAAAAATACTGATATTTGTGACATTAAAATTTCTAAGTTTGTGTGGTAGATATTGAAAATTCCAAAATATTAAAGGATAAAATATGAAGTTTAATCCATGAAAATTAAAACACTGATCATATAATGTAAATTGTAGTTATTAGATGTAATTATCCAAAAGAATAATTTTGACATTAACAAATACAAAGTGAGATAGTTGATTTATAATCTTATTACATGATGTATATTGTGAATACAGAATTTCGTAGAATATAAAATTAAATTAATGATATATTATATATATATTAGAGAATATAAACAGAAAAAGGAGATGGGTAGAGTATAGGCCCATTTAGGGGTTTTAGCCCGATGGTTCGGCCCATTAAAAGGGGTATTTCATATGAATGCATCGTCCCTATCCCCGGAAGATTCAGAAAAGGAATCGGAAGAAAGGGAGTGAATGATGCTATTCTCTCCGGCTATAACGAAGATCTCGGCCAATATCCTTACGAATCCTACAGAAATTGGCTTACAGAATCAGAGATTCCGACCTCTGAGAACTTCATTTGATTCTTCGTTTCTACGCTCGATCAACGGCGCATATCTAAAATCAACAGGGGATGTTTTGGCTTGTTCATCCGTTTTGGAGGAACCGAAAAAGGAGAAGCTGAGAGTGGTGGTGAAGCCGATTGAGAGGCTGAGGCTGGTACTGAAATTCGTGTGGATGGAGAAGAACATTGGGATAGGTATAGACCAAGTGATTCCGGGTGGGCACGGGACAATTCCACTTAGCGCGTATTATTTTTGGCCAAGAAAAGATGCTTGGGAAGAGCTGAAGACGATGCTTGAGAGTAAGCCTTGGATTTCCAAAAGGCAGAAGGTGATTTTGCTTAATCAGGCAACTGATATCATCAATTTCTGGCAGCTGTATGCTGACTAGTAAGCTTTCTCCATTTTCTGTGTATGCTTTCTTGCTGATTGTAAACTTAGCGCGACAAGTACTGCGAGAACTTTTCCCAATTTCTCTTTTCTTGTACTGAAATTTTGGTGAAAAGATTGTTAAGCTAAGCTGGTAGAGCAGTCGTTCACGACTCACTACAAGATTTCGTCCGGCCAAAGGGTTGATTGTGGTAGATCATGACACAAGTCAGGATGGCCGAGTGGTCTAAGGCGCCAGACTCAAGTTCTGGTTCTCGTGAGAGAGCGTGGGTTCAAATCCCACTTCTGACATTTTATTACCAAAACGTTATTAATTAAAAAGTTTTTTTAACGTTTAAAATTGTTGGCATATTAATATTGAACACATGTATGAATGTTAATAAATATAACATTTTGTGAACATATAACATAATTTTAACACTAAATGTTTGAATTTGAGTATTTTTATGTTAATTTATACGAATTAACATCATTTTAGCACTTAATGTTTAAATTTCGAATATTTTTATATTATTTTATACGGATTCGAACAAAAAATAAAAAGATTGAAACACTACAAATATGAATAGAATATCAATAATATTTTAGAAATATAAAAATGATTCGCATTGGTATTTCCGTTTGAAAGAATTTGAACTAATTATACTCAACTAGTTATAATCAAATAATGGGTACGTTTGGAACAACGTTTGACAAATAACGGTGAGGTGAGATGACTATGCTGTGAGGTGAACTAATCGTGATTTTAAAAAAAATATTTTGAAACAGTGATACAGTGATCGTGATTTCATAAAATAACTATTTTGTCCTTATTTTTAATTAATTGTGTATGACTTACAAATTATATTTATATTGATTATGATCAACTCGTTATTTAAGAAGTTGTTATAATATAATAAGTTATTAATTAAAAGTATTAAAAACAAACATTGACAAAAGTGAAGCATCCAAATCGACGATCTTCTCTAATCCTCATTGGTGCAATGCGATCACTTATTTCATTCATAACTCGAATCATGTAGTTATCGTGAATGAGTCCAACATCTAAATATGATACGTCAATGGGAATTGATATATCTATATTCCGATCATATTTCATTTCTACAAAGTCTAGATCCTCTTAAACAAATTAATATGGACAAGAATTTTAAACAACTCTAATAAAAATTAATATTAATAAAAATAATATTAATATTGATAAGAATTTAAATTTATATTAAATTAATTTTGATAAAAATTAATTATAAACCTTAATTTTAAAAGAATCTTATAATGGTCATTAAACAACTATGTTTTGCCAACCATTGTTTCAAATTTACTGTCACTTCACTACAGTTTTCAGTTGTGAAACGAACGCACTTATTAAGTATGTTTAGTTGAAATGAAAAAACTTGCGGCACGTTCATCGCACCGGGCGGTGAAACACAATTCCAAACAATAACAATAGTCAGGAATACATTTATAAGATTCAAGTTGAACTCATGCTTTGTGAATTGCGTTGTAAAACGAGATGTTTTAAACGTCCCAATTTCTAGTTTAGAGAACGTGCCTTCCGGCTCAATACAAATAGTACAATAAACGGCCCAATAATCATATTCCGAAAAATTACAACAAAGCCAACATCCCCAATTTGGAGACTCTATTTGTCAATTAGGGTTCTTAGGTCGATTCATTCTATGAGCTGAAGCTGCGATGTGTATGCTTCAATAGTTAGCGATGAGTTAAAATCTAGTCATCAGCTTAGTCGGGATACGAGATTCAAGAAGTAATCCTCGTTGCAAGGAATTGTGAGGCCACCCATTGGATGTTGAAATCCGAATTCTTCTTCAGCCAGAGACAGGAGTTCTTGAAACGCAGGAGTGTTCAAGCACGAGATTGGTATAACAAAGCGCTTCTTTTGGTTTCCACCAACGTACACGGCTAGATGTCCCTTTGGGACGACTTCGTTTCCTGTAGAAACTGATCTCCTTTCACCAGAAAGTGATCGCCTCAACATCTGTCCAATCGCCATTGTTTTTCTCTTGGTTGAAATGTGTGGGGAAATCGATGTTGTGAGAAGGTTTTTCTCTCAAGTTGTTGTTGGTTTGAGATAAAGGTATGATCCTCCTGGCATATATTTATAATCATATACTCTTGCTTTTGAATATAGGTTAGGTTACTGTTAGAAACATTATCACATGACAAGTTTGAGAACCACAACTAGTCATGATATGTCAATAATATTGTATTTTGGGACAGTGATTTTGATTAGTGCTGTTTGGTACATTAAGCTGTAGGGGCATCCTTACTCCTAATTTTCATTGATCGAACATCACATCTTGCTATACTTGTCCCTAGTGGGGTTTCAATGAGACAATCAACCAACATTGATGCCATTTAAATCAATTCATTGGGCCAACATATTAAAGAATCGCACATGGTTTCGTTTTCCTGTATTGTTGTTGAACAAGAATTATGAGAATGGAATTCTGGTGAGTTTATGATTCTTATTAGAACTGGATGTGAAATGCTTGATGAACAGTGATATGTATTCCTTTCTCTATGCAGTCTGTACCATATTGTTAATATATTTGTTGTTATGTGTTATTATTCTTTGTTGAGAATGGGCAAAATACAAGTGCGTTGCTCTTTATATTGTTGCAAACTCAAAGAATGTTGATGCAATAGTGAACAGGGCTCATGTGCTTTGTGTCATTCATAATATATAATATTGTGGATTTTCCTAATACAATGAATGGTGTATCATATTAGTTAGGGGTGTGCATGAAAATCCGGTGACCCGAAAAACCGAGGTAACCGAACCGATTTTTCGGTTATCCGAACCGCAAATACTTAATCGGATCATATCGAATGCGGTTTTGGGTCGGATACGGTTTTAAAAATTTATATCCGATTCAATATTTTTATTATATTATATTCATAATTCTAATGTTATTCTTATTTTTCAAAAATAACTGATATGTAAGAGTATGAAGTAATCAATATTAGAGATTGATTTTTTAAATTCATGTTTATAATAAATTATATAATTCTTCGAATATTGTATATTATCATTTAAAATGTATTTAATTTTACAATTGATTTTATTTTTATAAGTTGTGATTATGAGTATCTAAGTGAATTATGTTTATTTTTTGTAGATTTATATACTTATAAGAAAAATATAATTTATTATTCACATTCATTGTTTTGCTAAATGAATCTTTGAAAATTTTGAATATATCTTTTTTAGTTGTTTTATAATTTGTATATTTATCCAATAAGTAACATTTTTTTGGTGATGAGTGTTAATTTCTTATAATCAATTATAATTGAAAAATAAATATTAGGATATCCGCAAATCGATTCGCAAACCGATCTAATACTGCGAATCCGTTTCAGATCATGATTTTTCCGATCCGTATCTATTGGATCGGATAAAAAATGATGATTTAGTCGGTTATCCGATACACGCACACCCCTAATATTAGTATCTCAAATTGAAATTTCTTAATATGACGTATGATATTGTAAGTAATTTTCTTAATTTAGCGTTTTTACGATATGATTCAATTTACTTATCTGTACATTAGATTTTGAAATTTGATATATTTTATTTAAAAATAATTGAGCTTGAATGTCTATTAGTTGTTGCTTAAGAATGGGTATAGAAATTATTATTATCTTTTTATTTAACATTAACTCATGTCTGTGAATTAATATGTTAATAAATATCATTTTGTGAACATATAATGCAATTTCAACACTAAATGATCGAATTTGAGTATTTTTATATTTTTTTGTACAAATTCGAATAAAAGTGAAAAGATTGAAACGTATGAACATCAAAATATTTTAGAAATATAAAAAATATTTGTATTTGTTTTCCGTTTAAATTATAATGTGAAAGAATTTGAAATAATTATACTGAGCTCGTTCTAATCAAATAATAGTCACAAGTAGGGGTGAAAACGAACCGAACCGGTTCGCGAACCTCTCGAACCGAGCTGTTCAAGGTTCGAGTTCGAGCGCGATTTTTTCGAACCGAGTCAAGCTCGGCTCGAGTTCGAATTTATAACGAACTGAATTTCTAACCTCAAATTTCAAACGAATCGAGCCGAACCGATTCAAGAGTCAATAATATTAATATATATATTAAAATAATATATATTTTAATTAATTCGAACTCGAAACGAACACAAACCTCAATCGAACCGAACTTCGAACTATAGATTTTATGATTTTCGAATCCGAACTAAACCTTATATATTTCGAGCCAAAACAAAACCTTAAAAAAACGCTAAAGTTCAACTCAATGCGAATTCATTTACACCCCTACTTCGAAGTATATGAATAAAATTCAAGTTGAACACATCTTTGTGAATTGCGCTATAAAAAAGGCCTAATTTCTAGTTTAGAGAACGGACCTTCAGGCCCAATATAATAGTACAATAAACGGACCAAATATATTATGTTCAATAAATTAGAACAAAACCAACATCCCCAATTTGGAGCCTCTATTTGTCAATTAGGGTTCTTAGGTAGATTCATTCTACCGAGCTAAAACTGCGATGGGTATGCTTCAATAGTTAGCGATGAGTTAAACTATGTCATTAGCTTAGTCTGGATACGAGATTCAAGAAGTAATCCTCGTTGCAAGGAATTGTGAGGCCACCCATTGGATGTTGGAATCCAAATTCTTCTTCAGCCAGAGACAGCAGTTCTTGAAACGCAGGAGTGTTCAAACACGAGATTGGTATAACAAATCGCTTCTTTTGGTTGTCACCAACGTACACTGCTAGATGCCCCTTTGGGACGGCTTCGCTTCCTGTAGAAACTGATCTCCTTTCACCAGAAAGTGATCGCCTCAGCATCTGTCCAATCGCCATTGTTTTTCTCTTGGTTGAAATGTGTGAGGAAATCAAGGTTTTGAGAAGGTTCTTTTCTCAAGTTGTTGCTGGTTGTGAGATAAAGGTATGATCCTCTGGCATGTATTTATAATCACATACTCTTGGTTTTGAATATAGGTTAGGTTACTGTGAGAAACATTAGCACATGAAAATTTTTAGAACCACAAGTAGTCATGATCTGTTAATAATATTTTATCTTGGGACAGTGATTTTGATTAGTGTTGGTTGGTACATTAAGCTGTAGGGGCATGCTGACGCCTAATCTTCATTGATGGAACATCACATCTTGTTCTACTTGTCCGTAGTGGGGTTTCAATGAGACAATCAACCAACATTGATTCCATTTCAATCAATTCATTGGGCCAACATATTAAAGAATCGCACATGGTTTCATTGTACTCTATAGTTGCCGAACAATAATTATGAGAATGGAATTTATGGTGAGTTATCTTATTAGAAATTGATGTGAAATGCAATAATGCTTGATGAACAGTGATGTGTATTCCTTTCTCTATGCAGTTTGCACAATATTGTTAATATACTTGTTCTCTTATCTGTTATTAATCTTTGTTGAAAATGGTCAAAATACAAGTGCGTTGTTATTTATATTTGTTGCAAACTCAAAGAATGTTGATGCAATAGTGAACAGGGCTCATGGACTTTGTGTCATTTATAATATAGTCTTGTGGATTTTCCTCATACAATGAATGGTGTATCATATTAAGACATCATAAGTAATATTCTTAAATTAGCGGTTTTACGATATGATTCAATTTACTTATCTGTACATTAGATTTTGAATTTTGACATATTTTATTTAAAAAATATTTGAGCTTCAATGTCTATTAGTTGGTTGTAAGAATGAGTATAGAAATTATTATTATCATTTTATTAAACATTAACTCATGTTCGTAAATTAATATGTGAATAACATAACATTTTGTGAACATAAAATGCAATTTCAATCCTAAATGTTTTAATTTGAGTATTTTTTATATTTTTTTTGTATAAATTCGAACAAAAAATGAAAAGATTGAATCACCATGAACATCAATAATATTTTAGAAATATAAAAAATTATGTATTTGTTTTCCGTTTGATTTATAATGTGAAAGAATTTGAACTAATTATACCGCTCGTTCTAATCAAATAATATTTCGATGTACATGAATAAGATTCAAGTTGAACACATGCTTTGTGAATTGTGATGTAAAACGGCCCAGTTTCGAGTTTAGAGAACAGGCCTTTGGGCCCAATAAAAATAGTACAATAAACGGCCTAATAATCATATTCCGAAAAATTACAACAAAGCCAACATCCCCAATTTGGAGACTCTATTTGTCAATTAGAGTTCTTAGGTCGATTCATTCTACCAAGCTGAAGTTGCGATGGGTATGCTTCAATAGTTAGCGAGGAGTTAAAATCTAGGTCATCAGCTTAGCCGGGATACGAGATTCAAGAAGTAATCCTCGTTGCAAGGAATTGTGAGGCCACCCATTGGATGTTGGAATCCGAATTCTTCTTCAGCCAGAGACAACAGTTCTTGAAACGCAGGAGTGTTCAAGCACGAGATTGGTATAACGAACCGCTTCTTTTGGTTGTCACCAACGTACACTGCTAGATGCCCCTTTGGGACGGCTTCGTTTCCTGTAGACACCGATCTCCTTTCACCGGATAGTGATCGCCTCAGCATCTGTCCAATCGCCATTGTTTTTTTCTCTTGGTTGAACCTGGTATATGAGAAGAAATGTGTGAGGAAATTGAGGATGTGAATAGGTTTTTCTCTCAAGTTGTTGCTGGTTGTGAGATAAATGTATGATCCCCTGGCATATATTTATAATCACATACTCTTTGTTTTGAATATAAGTTAGGTTACTGTGAGAAACATGATCACATGACAAGTTTTAGAACCACAAGTAGTCATGGTTTGTCAATGAATGATTTTGATTAGTGCTGGTTGGTACATTAAGCCGTATGGTCATCCTTATGCCTAATCTTCATTGATGGAACATCACATCTTGTTATACTTGTCCCTAGTGGGGTTTCAATGAGACAATCAACCAACATTGATCCCATTTAAATCAATTCATTGGGCCAACATATTAAAGAATGGCACATGGTTTCATTGTACTCTATAGTAGTTCAACAATAATTATGAGAATGGAATTTCCGGTGAGTTATCTTATTATAACTTGATGTGAAATGTCTTTTTCTATGTAGTATGCAACATATTGTTAATATACTTGTTGTTATGTGTTATTATTCTTTGTTGAAAATGGGCAAAATACAAGTGTGTTATTCTTTATATTTGTTGCAAACTCAAAGAATATTGATGCAATAGCGAACAGGGGGTCATTGACTTTTTGTGTCATTCATAATATAGTCTTGTGGATTTTCCTCATACAATGAATGTTGTATCATATTTACATAAAAGTATCTCAAATTGAAATTTCTTAACATGATATATGATATCATAAGTAATTTTCTTAATTTAGCGTTTTTACAATATGATTCAATTTACTTATCAGCAATTAGATTTTGAATTTTGACATATTTTATTTAAAAACAATTGAGCTTCAATTGATATTAGTTGTTGGTAAGAATGAGTATAGAAATTATTATTATCTTTTTATTAAACATTAACTAACGTTCGTAAATTAATAATATAACATTTTGTGAACATATAACGCAATTTCAACACTAAATGTTTGAATTTGAGTATTTTTATATTTTTTTTTGTATAAATTCGAACAAAAAATGAAGAGATTGAAAAACTGCAAATATAATACTAGTACGTAGGGGTGTTCATTCGGTAAATATCGAATCGAACTGGATTTCAATTATCGAATAGCGAATAAGTCAAAAAATTAGATACCGAATTGATTTTTTTTTGGTTAGATTCGATAAATAACGAACTGTTTCTGTTCGGTTTCGGTATTTACCGAAATACAGAATTTTCCAAAATTTAATCAAATTAAATAAAAAAGTAATCATAATAGTATATTTAATAACAAAAATATTAGTTTTAAATAAAACAAAGAGTTCAATTCCATATTCGGTAAATTACCGAATACTAATTTTTTTTACTAAACCGAATACCAAAATAGCCGAAATTTAAAAACCGAATACGAAACTGATTTAAAAATTCGGTATCGTTTCGGTAAAAAAAATTGGTATACAGTTTTTACTGAATAGTGAACACCCCTAGTAGTATGAACATCAATAATATTTGGAAGTATGAAAATATTTGGATTTGTTTTTTGTTTGAATTATAATGTGAAAGAAATTGAACTAATTATACTGAGATCGCTTTACTCAAATAATAGTCCGACGTACATGAATAAGATTCAAGTTGATCACATGCATTGTGAATTGTGATGTAAAAACACCCAAATTTCAAGTTTAGAGAACGGGCCTTCAGGCCCAATACAAATAGTACAATAAACGAACCAATAATTCTTTTCCGGAAAATTACAACAAAGCCAACATCCCCAATTTGGAGACTCTATATGTCAATTAGGGTTCTTCGGTCGATTCATTCTATCGAGCTGAAGCTGTGATGGGTATGCTTCAATAGTTAGCGAGGAGTTAAAATCTAGGTCATCAGCTTAGTTGGGATACGAGATTCAAGAAGTAATCCTCGTTGCAAGGAATTGTGAGGCCACCCATTGGATGTTGGAATCCGAATTCTTCTTCAGCCAGAGACATCAATTCTTGAAACGCAGAAGTGTTCAAGCACGAGATTGGTATAACAAACCGTTTCTTTGTGTTGTCACCAACGTAAACGGCTAGATGCCCCTTTGGGATGGCTTCGTTTCCTGTAGAAACTGATCTCCTTTCACCAGAAAGTGATCGCCTCAGCATTTGTCCAATCGCCATTGTTTTTCTCTTGGTTGAAATGTGTGGGGAAATCGATGTTGTGAGAAGGTTTTTCTCTCAAGTTGTTGTTGGTTTGAGATAAAGGTATGATCCTCCTGTCATATATTTATAATCATATACTCTTGTTTTTTAATATAGGTTAGGTTACTGTTAGAAACATTATCACATGACAAGTTTGAGAACCACAACTAGTCATGATATGTCAATAATATTGTATCTTGGGACAGTGATTTTGATTAGTGCTGGTTGGTACGTTAAGCTGTAGGGGCATCCTTACTCCTAATTTTCATTGACCGAACATCACATCTTGTTATACTTGTCCCTAGTGGGGTTTCAATGAGACAATCAACCAACATTGATTCCATTTCAATCAATTCATTGGGCCAACATATTAAAGAATCGCACATGGTTTCGTTTTCCTCTATAGTTGCTGAACAATAATTATGAGAATGGAATTTATGGTGAGTTATCTTATTAGAACTTATGTGAAATGCAATGATGTTTGATGAACTGTGATGTGTATTCCTTTCTCTATGCAATTTGCACCATATTGTTAATATACTTGTTCTCTTATATGTTATTAATCTTTGTTGAAAATGGGCAAAATACAAGTGCGTTAATCTTTATATATGTTGCAAACTCAAAGAATGTTGATGCAATAGTGAACAGGGCTCATGGACTTTGTGTCATTTATAATATAGTCTTGTGGATTTTCCTCATACAATGAATGGTGTATCATATTAAGATATCATAAGTAATATTCTAAAATTAGCGTTTTTACGATATGATTTTGAATTTTGACATATTTTATTTTAAAAATATTTGAGCTTCAATGTCTATTAGTATAGAAATAATTATTATCTTTTTATTAAACATTAACTCGTGTTCGTAAATTAATATGTGAATAACATAACATTTTGTGAACATAAAATGCAATTTCAACCCTAAATGTTCCAATTTGAGTATTTTTTATATTTTTTTTGTATAAATTCGAACAAAAAATGAAAAGATTGGATCACCATGAACATCAATAATATTTTAGAAATATAAAAAATTTGAACTAATTATACCGCTCGTTCTAATCAAATAATATTTCGAAGTAGATGAATAAGATTCAAGTTGAACGCATGCTTTGTGAATTGTGATGTAAAACGGCCCAGTTTTGAGTTTAGAGAACATGCCTTTGGGCCCAATAAAAATAGTACAATAAACGGCCTAATAATCATATTCCGAAAAATTACAACAAAGCCAACATCCCCAATTTGGAGACTCTATTTGTCAATTAGGGTTCTTAGGTTGATTCATTCTACCGAGCTGAAGCTGCGATGGGTATGCTTCAATAGTTAGCGAGGAGTTAAAATCTAGGTCATCAGCTTAGCCGGGATACGAGATTCAAGAAGTAATCCTCGTTGCAAGGAATTGTAAGGCCACCTATTGGATGTTGGAATCCGAATTCTTCTTCAGCCAGAGACAGGAGTTCTTGAAACACAGGAGTGTTCAAGCACGAGATTGGTATAACAAAGCGCTTCTTTTGGTTGTCACCAACGTACACTGCTAGATGCCCCTTTGGGACGGCTTCGTTTCCTGTAGACACCGATCTTCTTTCACCGGAAAGTGATCGCCTCAGCATCTGTCCAATCGCCATTGTTTTTTTCTCTTGGTTGAACCTGGTATATGAGAAGAAATGTGTGAGGAAATCGAGGATGTGAATAGATTTATCTCTCAAGTTGTTGTTGGTTGTGAGATAAAGGTATGATCCCCCTGGCATATATTTATAATCAGATACTCTTGGTTTTGAATATAGGTTAGGTTACTGTGAGAAACATGATCACATGACAAGTTTTAGAACCACAAGTAGTCATGGTTTGTCAATCAATGATTTTGATTAGTGCTGGTTGGTACATTAAGCCGTATGGTCATCCTTATGCCTAATCTTCATTGATGGAACATCACATCTTGTTATACTTGTCCCTAGTGGGGTTTCAATGAGACAATCAACCAACATTGATCCCATTTAAATCAATTCATTGGGCCAACATATTAAAGAATGGCACATGGTTTCATTGTACTCTATAGTAGTTCAACAATAATTATGAGAATGGAATTTCCGGTGAGTTATCTTATTATAACACCATGTGAAATGTCTTTTTCTATGTAATCTGCACCATATTGTTAATATACTTGTTGTTATGTGTTATTATTCTTTGTTGAAAATAGGCAAAATACAAGTGTGTTATTCTTTATATTTGTTGCAAACTCAAAGAATATTGATGCAATAGTGAACAGGGGTCATGTACTTTTTGTGTTATTCATAATATAGTCTTGTGGATTTTCCTCATACAATGAATGTTGTATCATATTAACAGAAAAGTATCTCAAATTGAAATTTCTTAACATGATATATGATATCATAAGTAATTTTCTTAATTTAGCGTTTTTACAATATGATTCAATTTACTTATCAGCAATTAGATTTTGAATTTTAACATATTTTATTTAAAAACAATTGAGCTTCAATGGCTATTAGTTGTTGGTAAGAATGAGTATAGAAATTATTATTATCTTTTTATTAAACATTAACTCACGTTCGTAAATTAATATTTTAATAATATAACATTTTGTGAACATATAATGCAATTTCAACACTAAATGTTTGAATTTGAGTATTTTTATATTTTTTTGTATAAATTCGAACAAAAAATTAAAAGATTGAAAAATTGCAAATATAATACTAGTACGTAGGGGTGTTCATTCGGTGAATATCGAATCGAACTGGATTTCAATTATCGAATAGCGAATAAGTCAAAAAATTAGATACCGAATTGATTTTTTTTGTTAGGTTCGGTAAATAGCGAACTGTTTCGGTTTGGTTTCGGTATTTACCGAAATACCGAATTTTCCAAATTTAATCAAATTAAATAAAAAAATAATCATAATAATATATTTAATTACAAAAATATTAGTTTTAAATAAAACAAAAAGTTCAATTCCATATTCGGTAAATTACTGAATACTAATCTTTTTTACTGAATTGAATACCGAAATAGCCGAAATTTTAAAACCGAATACCAAACTGATTTCATAATTCGGTATCGTTTCGGTAAAAAAAAAATGATATACAGTTTTTACTGAATAGTGAATACCCCTACCACTATGAACATCAATAATATTTAGAAAATATGAAAATATTTGTATTTGTTTTCTGTTTGAATTATAATGTGAAAGAAATTAAACTAATTCTAATGAGCTCTCTTTAATCAAATAATAGTCCGACGTACATGAATAAGATTCAAGTTGAACACATGCATTTTGAATTGTGATGTAAAAACACCCAAATTTCAAGTTTAGAGAACTGGCTTACAGTCCCAATACACATAGTACAATAAACGAACCAATAATTCTTTTTCGGAAAATTACAACAAAGCCAACATCCCCAATTTGGAGACTCTATTTGTCAATTAGGGTTCTTAGGTCGATTCATTCTACGAGCTGAAGCTACGATGGGTATGCTTCAATAGTTAGCGAGGAGTTAAAATCTAGGTCATCAGCTTAGCCGGGATACGAGATTCAAGAAGTAATCCTCGTTGCAAGGAATTGTGAGGCCACCCATTGGATGTTGGAATCCAAATTCTTCTTCAGCCAGGGACAACAGTTCTTGAAACGCAGGAGTGTTCAAACACGAGATTGGTATAACAAATCGCTTCTTTTGGTTGTCACCAACGTACACTGCTAGATGCCCTTTTGGGACGGCTTCGTTTCCTGTAGACACCGATCTTCTTTCACCGGAAAGTGATCGCCTCAGCATCTGTCCAATCGCCATTGTTTTTTTCTCTTGGTTGAACCTGGTATATGAGAAGAAATGTGTGAGGAAATCGAGGATGTGAATAGGTTTTTCTCTCAAGTTGTTGCTGGGTGTGAGATAAATGTATGATCCATTGGCATATATTTATAATCACATACTCTTTGTTTTGAATATAGATTAGGTTACTGTGAGAAACATGATCACATGACAAGTTTTAGAACCACAAGTAGTCATGGTCTGTCAATAATATTGTATCTTGGGACAATGATTTTGATTAGTGCTGGTTGGTACATTAAGCCGTAGGGGCATCCTTACGCCTAATCTTCATTGATGGAACAACACATCTTGTGCTACCTTGTGTCTAGTGGGGTTTCAATGAGACAATCAACCAACACTGATACCATTTAAATCAATTCATTGGGCCAACATATTAAAGAATCGCACATGGTTTCATTGTCCTCTATAGTTGTGGAACAATAATTATGAGAATGGAATTCTGGTGAGTTATATTATTAGAACTTGATGTGAAATGCAATAATGCTTGATGAACAGTGATATGTATTCCTTTCTCTCTGCAGTATGCACCATATTGTTAATATACTTGTTGTTATGTGTTATCATTCTTTGTTGAGAATGGGCAAAATACAACTGCCTTATTCTTTATATTTGTTGCAAACTCAAAGAATGTTGATGAATAGTGAACAGAGCTCATGTAATTTATGTCATTTAAAGCATAGTCTTTTTTGGAGTTTCCTCATACAATGAATGTTGTATCATATTAACATAAAAGTATCTCAAATTGAAATTTATTAACATGATATATGATATCATAAGTAATTTTCTTAATTTAGCGTTTTTACGATATGATTCAATTTACTTATCTGTACATTAGATTTTGAATTTTGACATATTTTATTTAAAAATATTTGAGCTTCAATGCGTATTAGTTGTTGGTAAGAATGAGTATATAAATTATTATTATGTTTTTATTAAACATTAATATGTTAATAACATAATATTTTGTGAAAATATAATGCAATTTTAATATTAAATGTTCGAAGAGTATTTTTATATTTTTTGTATAAATTCGAACAAAAAATGAGAAGATTGAAACACTGCAAATATGAATACTAGTATGAACATCAATAATATTTAGAAATATGAAAAATATTTTTATTTGTTTTCCATTTGAATTAAAATGTGAAAGAATTTGACCTAGTTATACTCAGTTCGCTCTAATCAAATAATAGTCCGAAGTACATGAATAAGATTCAAGTTGAACAGATGCTTTGTGAATTGTCATGTAAAAACATCCCAATTTTAAGTTTAGAGAACGGACCTTCAGGCCCAATAAAAATAGTATAATAAACGAACCATTAATTACAACAAAGCCAACATCCCCAACTCTATTTGTCAATTAGGGTTCTTAGGTCTATTCATTCTACGAGCTGAAGCTACGATGGGTATGCTTCAATAGTTAGCGAGGAGTTAAAATCTATGTCATCAGCTTAGCCGGGATACGAGATTCAAGAAGTAATCCTCGTTGCAAGGAATTGTGAGGCCACCCATTGGATGTTGGAATCCGAATTCTTCTTCAGCAAGAGACAGGAGTTCTTGAAACGCAGGAGTGTTCAAGCACGAGATTGGTATAACAAAGCGCTTCTTTTGGTTGTCACCAACGTACACTGCTAGATGCCCCTTTGGGACGACTTCGTTTCCTGTAGAAACCGATCTTCGTTCACCGGAAAGTGATCGCCTCAGTATCTGTCCAATCGCCATTTTTTTCTCTGGGTTGAAGTTGGTATGTGAGAAGAAATGTGTGAGGAAATCGAGGATGTGAGAAACTTTCTCTCAAGTTGTTGGTTTTGAGATAAATGTATGATCCCCTTGGCATATATTTATAATCACATGCTTTTGGTTTTGAATATAAGTTAGGTTACTGTGACAAACATTAGCACATGACAAGTTTTAGAACCACAACTAATCATGATATGTCAATAATATTGTATCTTGGGACAGTGATTTGATTAGTGTTGGTTGGTACATTAAGATGCAAGGGCATCCTTACGCCTAATCTTGATTGATGTAACATCACATCTTGTTCTACTTGTGTCTAGTGGGGTTTCAATGAGACAATCAACCAACATTGATGCCATTTAAATCAATTCATTGGGCCAACATATTAAAGAATCGCACATGATTTCATTGTCCTCTATAGTTGTTCAACAATAATTATGAGAATGGAATTTATGGTGAGTTATCTTATTAGAAGTTGATGTGAAATGCAATAATGCTTGATGAACATTGATGTGTATTCCTTTCTCCATGCAGTCAGCACTATATTGTTAATATACTTGTTATATGTTATTATTCTTTGTTTAAAATGGGCAAAATAAAAGTGCATTATTTTGTAGATTTTTTGCAAACTCAAAGAATGTTGATGAATAGTGAACAGAGCTCATTTACTTTGTGTCATTTATAGTGGGGTTGGTTGCTATGATGTTAATAAAGTATGGTGATGTGAATTGTGGTAAGGTGAACGTAATTATAATAACGTTATTTTTAAAATTATTTTATAAAAAAGAGTGATATAATAAACATGATTTTGGTAAGATATATATTTACTCTTAACATAAAAAAATATAATATACTCAAATTAATCATTTTATACATCTGGATAGCATTGAAATGTATAAATTGTTATTTTAATTTGTTTGCTTTTGTAATTTCTATTATATTTTTATATAAACATTAATATAAGTTTTTTAAAAAGGTTTTTATAATTATGATAAAACTTGTGGAATGAAATCCAATTTTTTGTTTTCGACATTAAATAAAATAGGAAAAAAACTCTGCAAATTTACACCATTAATAGTAGCTTTCCTCCTCTGTCCATGACAAAAAATCAGGGTTTTCTTCCATTCCTCCTAACAGATTGAACACACCTTCGTTTGTTACTCCACCGGAAGGATGTTGTTGACGTTGATGATGATGGTTGAGCAGTGGAAGAGATAAGTGAAATCGGTGCCCATTTGGGTCATCGACGGAGGAAACGTTCCGGCGGTGACATGATGATTATTAACATCGTTGCTGTTATCATTTCCATTGCTCCAACAAAAAATGGAAAATTTTTTTTTGAAAAATATGATTTTTGGAAACATAAACTGAAAAATAAACCTTTGGAAGCTTTCAACTTGTTAAGGTAGCTTGTGGTTCAAATAAAGGATATTCTGAGCTTTTAAAATCGCGTGTCAAAGCTCGCGGCTAAACTCAGCTTTCTATTCACCACATTGCAGATTTGACTATGTTTTTTTAGAACGTAAATTTTGGTGTCACGGTGGTCACATGGGATTAAGAATGCAAATCCAAACAAACCAATATAGTCTGTGGATTTTCCTTATACAATGAATGGTGTATCATAGGGGTGTGAACATCCAATCGCGGAATCGTGTAACATAACTGATTTTAATCGGTTAAACAATTTCAGTTATATGGTTAATCGGTTTTTACGGTTCCGTTCATATCGGTTGAAACGATTATACGGTCGGTAATCGGTTTATTTATTAATATCGGTTTTGACATCGGTTAACCGATTAACCGATTAAATTATTTAATTAATACATACAATAGTTTCTCACCCCCTATCTTATATGTCACATGACATGTATTTCTATTATCAAAATAAAGAAATTATACTTATTTGATATTAGAGTTTGTAGAATTCTTTATATGTTCTGCCATTGTTCTGTCTTTAAATATACTATAGTAAAATTTTCATTTTTGCTTTGATTAATTGCATATTTGGTGGCAATTTGTGAGTATTTTGTGTTTAATATTTTTTTATTGTTGCGTTTTTCTTGTTTTCACATTTAAGTTTTCGTATTTCAGGATCTTTCTAAGCATGATAATATTGAATTCTAATGTTTAATTTTTAGCTATGTTACATCTTTTTGTTCTTGTTAAATGTATTGTGTTATGTTAATTTGCTCATGAACAATTTTAAATGTTATGATTAGTGATTCTTATGATTTATTTTTGTTTTAATTGTTACTTTGTTTTTTAGTAGAACAACAAAGTAAATTTCTTGAATTGTATTAGTGTTTATCCATTATTCTTTTTATTGTTCATTTGATTATCAAATTACTTATGATTTAATTCTTCTTGAAAACTGAGTCTTCACTTTTATAGGTATGCGAAATGAAATGTGTTTTTTTCTTTGAATGTTTACTATATATGAATAAAATGAAATGATGAATTCAAGAGAATTTTATTGTATTTTGAAATTGATTTACCATTGTTGTTAAATCGTTATCGAAAATCCAGTACGAGTTTCATGCATGATCTAGATTAACATCATCCATTTCAAATTGCATGCATTTGAACTCAATAGAAACATATTTATTTTGAAAATTAGAATATATCGGTTATTCTAAATTCCCCTACTTTTGAATCAAAATGAAAAATGGAATAACTCAAAATGTGCATATTCGAAAAGTATGAAAATCAAGCTGCCAAAAAAATAAATTGATTATGGAATAAAATTTCTAGAAAAACTTTCAAAAAATTATCGGTTATACGGTAACTGTTAACCGTCGGTTATAAATTTTGGGCTACAAAACCGATTAATAGTAAATGTTTTGAGCGTTTAACTGTTTAACCGACCGAATCCCACCTCTAGTGTATCATCTTAAGAGAAAGTAACTCAAACTGGAATTTGTTAACATGATATATATGATATCATAAGTAATTTTCTTAATTTAGCGTTTTTACGATATGATTCAATTTACTTATATGTACATTAGATTTTGAAATTTGACATATTTTATTTAAAAATAATTGAGCTTCCATGTCTATTAGTTGTTGGTAAGAATGGGTGTACAAATTATTATTATCTTTTTATTAAACATTAACTCACGTTCGTAAATTAATATGTCAATAACATAACATTTTGTGAACTTATAACGCAATTTCAACATAAAGCATATTCGAATTTGAGTATTTTTATATTTTTTTGTACAAATTCGAACAAAAAATGAAAAGATTGAAACGCCATGAACATCAATAATATTTTAGAAATATAAAAATATTTGTATTTGTTTTCCGTTTGAATTATAATGTGAAAGATTTTGAACTAATTATATTGAGCTCTAATCAAATAATAGTCCAAAGTACATGAGTAAGATTCAAATTGAACACATGAATTGTGAATTGTATTGTAAAAACGGCCCAATTTATAGTTTAGAGAACGGGCCTTAAGGCCCAATATAAATAGTACAATTAAACGGCCCAATAATTCTTTTCCGGAAAAAAAACAACAAAGCCAACATCCCCAATAATTCTTTTCAGGAAAAAAAACAACAAAGCCAACATCCCCAATTTGGAGTCTCTATTTGTCAATTAGGGTTCTTAGGTCGATTCATTCTACCGAGCAGAAGCTGCGATGGGTATGCTTCAATGGTTAGCGAGGAGTTAAATTCTATATCATCAGCTTTGTCAGGATACGAGATTTAAGAAGTATTCTTCGTTGCAAGGAATTGTGAGGCCACCCATTGGATGTTGGAATCCGAATTCTTCTTCAGCCAGAGACAGTAGTTCTTGAAACGCAGGAATGTTCAAGCACGAGATTGGTATAACAAAGCGCTTCTTTTGGTTGTCACCAACATACACGGCTAGATGCCCCTTTGGGACGACTTCGTTTTTTGTAGACACCAATCTTCTTTCACCGGAAAGTGATCGCCTCAGCATCTGTCCAATCGCCATTGTTTTTTCTCTTGATTGAAATGGGTGAGGAAATCGAGGATGTGAGAAGGTTATTCTCTCAAGTTGTTGCTGGTTGTGAGATAAAGGTATGATCCCTTGACATATATTTATAATCACAGACTCTTGGTTTTGAATATAGATTAGGTTACTGTAAGAAACATGAGCACATGAAAAGTTTTAGAACCACAAGTAGTCATGATATGTCAATAATATTGTATCTTGGGACAATGATTTTGATTAGTGCTGGTTGGTATATTAAGCTGTAGGGACATCCATACGCCTAATCTTCATTGATTGAACATCACATCTTGTGCTTCCTTGTGTCTAGTGGGGTTTCAATGAGACAATCAACCAACATTGATGCCATTTAAATCAATTCATTGGGCCAACATATTAAAGAATCGCACATGATTTCGTTTTCCTCTATAGTTGATGAACAATAATTATGAGAATGGAATTTCTGGTGAGTTATCTTATTAGAAGTTGATGTGAAATGCAAATAATACTTTTATGAACAGTGATATGTATTCCTTTCTCTATGCAGTTTGCACCATATTGTTAATATACACTTGTTGTTAATCTTTGTTGAAAATAGGCAAATAGAAGTGCGTTATTCTGTAGATTTGTTGCAAACTCAAAGAATGTTGATGCAATAGTGAACAAGGCTCATGTACTTTGTGTCATTTATAATATAGTCTTGTGGATTTTTCTTATACAATAAATGGTGTATCATATTAAGAGAGTATCTCAAATTGAAATTTCTTAACATGATATATGATATCGTAAGTAATTTTCTTAATTTAGCGTTTTTACAATATGATTCAATTTACTTATCTGTACATTAGATTTTGAATTTGACATATTTTATTTAAAAATAATTGAGCTTCAATGTCTATTAGTTGTTGGTAAGAATGGGTATAGAAATTATTATTATCTTTTTATTAAACATTAACTCACGTTCATAACATAACATTTTGTGAACATATAATGCAATTTCAAACTAAATGTTCAAATTTGTGTATTTTTATATTTTTTTGTACAAAATCGAACACAAAATGAAAAGATTGAAACGCCATGAACATCAATAATATTTTAGAAATATAAAAATATTTGTATTTGTTTTCCGTTTGAATTATAATGTGAAAGAATTTGAACTAATTATAATGAGATCGTTCTAATCAAATAATAGTTCTAAGTACATGAATAAGATTAAAGTTGAACACATGCTTTGTGAATTGTGATGTTAAAACGGCCCAATTTCTAGTTTAGAGAACGAGCCTTCAGGCCCAATACAAATAGTACAATAAACGAACCAATAATTGTTTTCCGGAAAATTACAACAAAGCCAACATCTCCAATTTGGAGACTCTATATGTCAATTAGGGTTCTTCGGTCGATTCATTCTACCGAGCTGAAGCTGTGATGGGTATGCTTCAATAGTTAGCAAGGAGTTAAAATCTAGGTCATCAGCTTAGTCGGGATACGAGATTCAAGAAGTAATCCTCGTTGCAAGGAATTGTGAGGCCACCCATTGGATGTTGGAATCCGAATTCTTCTTCAGCCAGAGACAGCAGTTCTTGAAACGCAGGAGTGTTCAAGCACGAGATTGGTATAACAAAGCGCTTCTTTTGGTTGTCACCAACGTACATTGCTAGATGCCCCTTTGGGACGGCTTCGTTTTTTGTAGACACCGATCTTCTTTCACCGGAAAGTGATCGCCTCAGCATATGTCCAATTGCCATTGTTTTTATCTGGGTTGAACTTGGTATGTGAGAAGAAATGTGTGAAGAAATTGAGGATATGAGAAGGTTTTTCTCTCAAGTTGTTGATGGTTGTGAGATGAAGATATGATACCCTGGCATATATTTATAATCACATACTCTTGGTTTTGAATATAGGTTAGGTTACTGTGACAAACATGATCACATGACAAGTTTTAGAACCACAACTATTCATGATCTGTCGATAATATTTTATCTTGGGACATTGATTTTGATTAGTGTTGGTTGGTATATTAAGCTGTAGGAGCATCTTTACTCCTAATATTCATTGATGGAACATCTTGTTTGTAGTGGGGTTTCAATGAGACAATCAACCAACATTGATGCCATTTACATCAATTCATTATCACATGCCAAATTTGAGAACAACAAGTAGCTGTGATTTATGAAGAACATTTTATCTTGGGACAAAATATTGATTAGTGCTGGTTGGTATATTAAGTTGTAGGGGCATCCTTACTCCTAATATTGATTGATGCAACATCACATCTTGTTCTACTTGTGTCTAGTGGGGTTTCAATGAGACAATGGACCAACATTGATGCCATTTAAATCAATTCATTGGGCCAACATATTAAAGAATCGCACATGATTTCATTGTCCTCTATAGTTGTTGATATAGTGAGTTATCTTATTAGAACTTGATGTGAAATGCAATGATGTTTGATGAACAGTGAATTCCTTTCTCTTTGTAGTATGCATCATATTGTTAATATACTTGTTATCTGTTATTAATCTTTGTTGAGAATGTGCAAAATACTAATGTGTTATACTTTATATTTGTTGCAAACTCAAAGATCTAGCGTCTGCATTTTTATTACTTTGGAAGAATGTTGATGCAATAGTGAACAAGGCAGCAAAAAGTATTTTGGAAGAATTGCCATTTTTACTTTGGAAGAATGGGCTCATCATGTATTTTGTGTCATTCATAATTTCGTATTTTGTGGATTTATCTTAAGAAAAAGTATCCCAAACTGAACATGATATATGATATCCTAACTAATTTCATATGATTCAATTTACTTATCTGTACGTTAGATTTTGAATTTTAACAATTGTATTTAAAAACAACTGAGCTTCAATGTCTCTTAGTTGTTGGTAAGAATTGGTATCTAAACAATTAACTCACGTTCGTAAATCAATATTGAACAAATGAAATTTAGATACCAATTAAATTAAATAAGAAGATTAATAAAAATGGACGTTTTTCTTAATAAAAATAATTTCCAAAAATTGCATATTTACAATCGACAACGTCGAGATTTAAATCCGGAGCCTCGACCCGTTCGCTAACATGAAGCATTTGAAGCTCTGTTTCTGCAGCTGCTCCAAGCAAAATTGGTAAGAAATTAGGGTTTTCCAAATTGGATTGTGATGATCATGATTGCAACTGGATCATCATCTGAGTCGAGATACGAGATCCAAGAAGTAATCTTCGTTGCAAGGAATTGTGAGGCCACCCATCGAATGTTGGAACCCGAATTCTTCTTCAGCAATAGACAACAATTCTTGAAACAAAGGATTGTTCAAGCACGACAAAGGTATAACAAAACGCTTCTTTTCATAATCACCAACGTAGACAGCAATATGCCCCTTTGGGACAACTTCAACTGATCTTCTTTCACCAGAAAGAGATCTCCTTAGCATCTTTACAATAGCCATTTGTAAGTGAAAAATGAGTGAATATTTTTCTCAAGCCGTTGCTGGTTGTGAAAGAAGGTGTGATCTTGGGATGCATTTATAATACAAAGAAACATGAGCACTTGACAAGTTTGAGAACCACAAGTTGCAGGGGCCTCTTGCTTGTAATAATAGATTTTCATCTACTTTGTGTCTAGTGGGGTTTCACACTCAACTAACACAAATTTAATGACCCGACACAATGAACAATAAGGTGACACAAAAATGATAATAAAACATATCAATAATTCAAAGTTAAGTAATAGAAGAAAGTATAAGAAGCTTCTCATCTGTATTAGAATGGGGTTGCCTTTTGGGATTCCTTGATTTCTTTAGCTCGTTTTTTCAGGCGTCCAGTTGCGGCATCTTTCTTACTTTTGCCAATCTAATCAACGAGGGAAAGAAATGAAAGAGCCAGTCGAATGCGAATAGTGATGAATATTGAATAGTTACCTCCATAGCACGTAGGATGTTTCTGTGTTTGCGAGGCATGCAAAGTCTTGCTCTATTGGTTTCATCTTCTTTAAGTTGCATGATCTGCTGGTCAAGGTTGCGGTCTTCGTCAACTTGCATTGGTTCATTATAAGTGGCAATGTCAGCATTCTGGTATCCTTGGAGCTCTGCTCTCACTCCATCGAGATACTGGGTCTCCTGAGTTGCCATCTTCAAGGGAAAAAATGGGGGGTCAAGTGTTTGTCAGTTAAATTCTATAAAGCTTATTATGATATAGAAGCATGTAAGGGGTATAAAAGACGAGTACCTCTTGTTTTTTCTTAGCAACTTCAATAGCTTCGGCACGATCAAGAATTCCTACGAGGCTCTGAGGATCATCAAGGTCTTCTTTACCAATTCCAGGCAATGGTACAACTTCCTTTCTAACAGCAGCCTTGATACGCTCAATGGCCTCGGCGTACTCAGGGACATGGCCTTCAGCTTCATTGTCAACAAATGGCGATAGGTGTGGTGGACAGATGCTGTCAAAAAGTATTTTATTACTCTGGTTAGCTAAGCAGAGAAACAATGAATCATGAAAAATTAGGGATCCTATGAACTTACCAACCCACCATGTACTTCTCTGTTGGTAATATAATTCGTGCATTCACACAATCGAAAATCCACTGAGGCTGGATATATTCTCTGCTTAAGTATTTTTTTCCTAGAGTTGGCCTATCAACGACCTGAAAAAAATCAATACTATATAGTTTACCATATAATAACAAACATATAAAAAACGACTCCATGATTTTATACAATTATCCTCCAATGATAGCCGACCTGATAAGAGATGCTCTGATCAGACTCCTCAAAGGGTGCTCCTTCACCTTCCCATGAAACTTTCCCACCAAAAGAAGAAATAACAAAGAGCAATGATTCTCTGGGGACCTAAAACGATAAGGGCGGGGTATTAGTATAAAAAGATGAATGGGAATACTGAGTGAAACTATATTTAAGAGTTAAGAGGATCACCTCGGGACTTAGGAAAAAAGCCATGTTTTTGAAAAGGTTTTTACACTCTATTGTGTCTGCATCTTCTTCATCTTCATTGGCTACTTCAATAATTTGCATTAGGGAGACTTGTTCATTAGATGGGAGTTGTTGCTGAAGCTCCGTTTGTCCACTTCCTATCCTTGCAGAGTTGGCATAAAAGTACCTTGTCAAGGCATAAAGATCTGCAGTATTTCCAAAAGTATAGGTCATCAAAGATTAATCTTCCACTGCTCCGATTCCTTAGGCATAATACTATATATGGAACAAGGATAGTGCACTGATAAGCCATCATACCGGCTGCTAGAGCTTCCATCCGAGGATCAAGAATAGGTGGGTACTTCACATTTATTGAATGATAAAGCTTGAAATTCACAAACTCGAGAAGAGTCTGCAAACAGAAATATTAAAAAATAATTTAGCAAGTCAAATGACGATAAAGAAAAATCAGAGGTCATCAACTGCTTGAAGATATCCAAGTTCTGTACAGAGGCTCTTTCTAATTAGTTCAATTTAATGACTTTATTTAATTGAAAGAGAAAACCAGAAAAGATAACCTCGTAAAATTCCAAAAAAGTTAACAGGATTCTGTAATCGACATCAGAAAGAACTTGCTGCAATGCATGAGGAGTTAACCAGGTAATTGTCTGCCCCTCAACTTCGGCCTACAAAAAAGAAACCACATAATGAGCTAAAATAGATATTTAGTTAATATGTCAACACAGTGACAATCCAACGTGAGTAAGTTACCTGATAGTATATTCCTTTTACTGAGATAAATGTCTTCCTTAATTTGTGGGTACGGAAAATATAAGCCTGCCACTCATAACTCAACCTGTGAGCATCAACCACCAAAGATATGCCGAAACACAATCAGTATAGAAATCAACAGAAATAAAAAATGAAAAATCTCTAAATTCCAGCACCAAGTTCAAGAAGAAGCACCTTCTGCAATTATGTACACGACTGACAGGTATTTTTTCCCCATTTGCAGTACTATCTACAGCAGGCAACGCAGCAAAAAGATGAACCAGACTAAGACAGTCATCCAGATCCCTTAATGCATCAACAAACTTGGGGTACCTGAATTGTAGGAAGAATGATGATTATAAATCATTGCATCATAGCTATAACAACAAAAACTAAATATAGAAAAAATACTGCAATCCAGTGGGAAGCATAGATTAATGTTCCATTCACCTTTCCCTAATCATCTTGTCAAGAGTGTAACTAGGCTTCCGTGACATTAAACGCTCGGCAAGATCCTTATTCTTTTTTGATACAGCTTTCTTAATCTTCTTGTCATATGTGCGAATGTCTCGGAATTTCTCAAGCAACGGCTCATGTTTCAGGAACATGATATCTTTCATGTGATAATAAGAATGATGATTTCCCTTCACCTTCTTCTTTGGTTCCCGAGGGAAGACACCCTTCAGGATGCATAATTTCCTGCAAAAATAGAAAAGAAGGAAGGCTGACTTGAAGGTATACAAAAACTAGTTAAATGGCACAATATGACACAAAGCGCTACGCCTTACACAAAAAAATACTACACAAAATTGAAAAAAGTTGTTCGAACCTGAAAAAAGGAAGGCTGACTTGAAGGTATTTCACTGCTCGAGTCCTTGTAACATACTTAGCTACATTTCCTTCCTTCTTCTTTCCCTGTACATAAAATTTCAAGGTTAACATTGAATTCACAATTCAATCAACAACACAAAATACAAGAATTTATTATGAAGTAATTTCAAACTCACAGGAGGTCGGTAGTGCTTCGGCATGGCGGCGAAGTTCAGAAATCAGGGAGAGCCGACCGATGTTGGACTCAGAGGCGCGAGAAAATTACTTATATTAGGGCTTTGTAGAACACTGACCGAAACCCCACAGGCGCAAATTCTAGCGAAGGCCAAATTCATTGGATTTAAAAGCCCATTTAGGTCGGGCCCATTATATTTTATTGTTATTATATTTAACAAAAGGATAGAACATAGGAATATGCTTAAACTAGTGCTATATGAGATGCCTTAATTACCCTATGGAACCCTAAACTGAGCTGAGCACATAAAGGAAGGTAGCGTAAAATGTTGAAAATTTATACATTGGTTTTTACAGTTAGAGAAATTCCAAAGAATATGAGAACAAAACAAAGTACTTTGAAATCATTATTAGGTCCATGAGGTTGATCGCTTCAACGCCGGCTTAATTTGTTTGTCTTCCTCAAAAGAAATCATACCCAAATGGGTGGGATCATCAAGCATCATCTTTGCAACTATATACCCAGAAATTGACCATGTTTGGTTTTTCTGTGCTTGCTTACCGATGTAACGCCCTTTCTTTCCATCGTAGTATTCAGGCCAGCCATCTTTCGACAGTCTTTTTTCAGCAAGTTCAATGGCGCTTCTTGCAATATGAGGGCGGCCGGTTTTGATGCACGCTGCTGTGAGGACCCATAAGAGCACTATAAAAAAGTAAAATAATTTAGTTTGCTAATGTAAGAAAATAAGATTGAACTAGTCTGAGTATACCTGGCCATGAGCCACCATTGTGGTAGCTCCATCTTGTATTCTTCGGATCACATCCTGTAACAATTCTCCATTCATGACCTTCAATGGCAGGGTAAGTAACTTTGAGTGGCATATCTCCAACAAGTTCTTCCCAACGTGACTCAATAAGATTCATAATAGCAGCTGCCTGTTCATTTGTTGCTAATGATGAAAGAATTGCTATGCAATTTCCCAGGCAAAACCAGCGAAAGTCCATATTTGATGGCCCTACATTTCCAATGAAGTATCCACCATGCAAAGGAATAAAATCAAATATCCACTCAGGAAGAGAATCAGGCATGACATTGAATTTGTTAACTGCTGTGTGGGAATACTCCTCAGTTTTGTATCGGTATATGTCGTTAAGCTGCTTCAGGTCTATCCAAAAATAGCTTCTCATGTGATAGCTCAAAGCATGAAGACGTCGGATGATTCGTTCTATAAATTCCTTTCCACGACCTTCAGGCTTCAGTAGAAGCAATGCACACTTTAAAGCCATGAAGAAAAGGGCTTGTATCTCAATTGGGTAACCATAAACACCCTGTTGATCAAGCATCAGCAAAATTTAGGATGAAAGAAGTTTTCATCTAACAAAATGTTGCTTTACTCACCATTCTACGATCAATCATACAACAACCATCAGCACAGAGGAGGGTTGGAAAGGTATCATAACCTTCAGAGAGGCATAAGCTAAGTATCAGTCTGATGCAATTTTGGCATTCAGACCTTTCAGCCAAAGAAGTGTCCCCCGTAGACTTTGTATATGCACGTAATAGTATAATCCACCAAAATCCGGAGTCAACAGGAGCAACTCTTCCAATTGCACTCTCTCCAAAATCAGCCATCAATGTGTCAGTATTCTTTTTAGGATCATGTAGCACTTTGAAACTAGCTGGCATGACACCTTCCCCTAGTTGGAACCGATCAACCTTCTTTTCCCATGATTGGAGCCTGAGTGTCTTCAGGAGGAAGTTTTTTACAACTTCAGGTTCTCCATTTATTAGAAAAGCCAGAGCACTTGGAACGAAATCCCGAACAAAGATCTAAAGAGCAAACAATGCTAATATAAGCAGAAAATCATACAAAATAAACATTACAAAATAATAATTGTAGAAAACAAAAGAATGTGATTTTCACAGGTTTTAGTCCATGCAACACAAACATATTTCTTCATCAACCAAATGAGATCACCAATATTTATCACACAGTTATGCGGATTCACCTGATCATAGTTGAGTTTTTCTTCTGAACTATTTAGTGCAGCAATGGTCCCAACAGGTTGCCCACGGAAATTTACCAACGAACGCTTTAATTTGTCCCAGCCCTCTTCCATCATGGGATGCTCATTTATGCCACATTGAGACATTTCAGAGTGTTTATTAGGAGAAAATGCACCTCCCAAAGCATCCCTGTCAGAGTTATTTCCTCTAGCTGGTGGATTAGGAGAAAAGCCAATCGGGAAGTCAGTAAGCGACCTTTCATCAAGTGATACTTTTCTATCCAAATTCAGTTGTCTTAGCCGATTGGGGAAACTTGAGAAATCAAACTCATCTAATTCTCGTGCTTGATTTAAAACACAGGCATTGTGAAACAAATCTTTTTTGGAGTTGGACATCTTCCAACTCCGAACCTCAATTATGACGGCAAAAAGCTGACCAGGAAACCGCACAATCTGAAACTTAGCCAAATACAACAATAAGCACACAAAAAATCGCCAAAACATAATCTCACTTCTCTACGTATTAAGATAAATCTATTAGCCTCAGATTTCTTGCTACAGATAAGAAAAACCGGAAGATCGACGTGATTCTATCAGAAAAAAATAGAGCAGTACAACATGAATATGTATTTTCCAGAATCAAGAATCCACATACTCATATATCAGCCAAGAACAAGAATCTTCCAAATGCACAAACATATACATCACAATTGCATGATCACACTCCAATCCAACAGACAATGAATAAACCGAAGAAACAAAGGAAAGAAAACTCAACTCTAAAACAGCCGGCTGAGTAAAGGCGGAATGATCCGTATCAAAGCCGTTGGAAATCCTCAATCGATCTCGAACACCGTACGGCAAGTGGTTCAAGAACTACAAATCTGAGTCCGTCGTACAGCATGCAACGTATGTTTTTAGGTAACGCAGAATCCTGATCACAGCAGGAACGTGACAAAGCGGAGGGCAAAAGAATGGTGTTAACTGTGAAAACTGCCGTCGGAATTGGAGCTAAGGGCGTGAAGTCCAGGTAGGGTTAAAATGGCAAGTGATTGGCAACTGCAGAGGAAGAGCTCAGAGAGAGTATTGGAAACTACGCTCTCCAGCCATTTTTTTTATCGGGGAACTACTTTAGCAGCTGCCCCTTCAGATACCACGAGATTTTTGTCAGCTCCACGTGTCATTCAGTTATATATAATAAATTAATGGTATTTTATATATTAAATAAAAATGTTACATAATAGATTTATATACTGCATTTTGTGAATAATCTCAATAGTATAGATAACTAATCAATAAATGACTAATTAACAAATAATTTTATTGTACCTTTGTTGCAAATTAACAAATAATTTACTATTTAAATTATGACATATTATAAGAAGAAAAAAATTTAGAAATTATATATTTACATCAAATTATACCTCTAATCCCACACAATATAAATGTTTAAATTAGTAAATATTTGTTTGTATTGGATTTTTGGATTATTGACCTTCATATCAGTAGATTGGTCCAAGTTCACATTTGTTAAATTAAAATTGCCAAATATATATTAAATTTAAATATATTAATTACTTTAATAAGTTTCGTAAAGCCCAACAAAGAAACTTCCATTCTAATTGAAGCCCACAGCTAATTTTTAAAAAATTAAAGAAAACCTAGGCCAGGCTCCAAATCCTCGTTTTTGCTTGGGGCTAAACAGAATTTCCGCCAACGTTTTACCGTTGTGCGTATCCAGGCACGAAATAAGTCACAGGGACTGAAATTTTGCTTCACCGGAAAAGATGGATAGAAAGAGGTCAGAACGTTTGATTACTTGTGGTGACGAGGGATGCTCTGGTTCCGTGTTAAATAAAAATAAAAGAAAGCGGAATATTGCTAAATGCACTGAAGAAGTGCGGGAAGACTGCGAAGTTGCTGCTTTTGATCAAGTGGGTGGACAAAGCGACGTGGGTTTCACGTGGAAGAATGTGCAGTTGATATTGTCGCTCCAAGACGCGGATATTGATGCCCTGAAGTAAGTGCATTTGTTCTTGTCTTTGAATTTGGTTGCTTGTGGTTCTCCATCAAATAATCAGTTGAAATTTATCTCCTTTAGATCGCAATATTTAATAATGCTAGTTTTTTATGAAATTTCTTAAAATATTTCTTAGTTTTAATGGAATTAAACCAGGAAGGTTGATTTGGCACTTGAGCATATGAGATCATGGAGTGCTTCACAATTGAATAATATAAGGTGGCGCCCTCAGGTGATAGATACTGGTAGAACTATGGGTTTTTTGAACAATTGGATTCAGTCAGTTCTTATAGCTTCAAGTAAGAAAATGAGACAAGAAGGAAGTAAGCCTACTTTTGGAACTCCTGGGTCATTTTTGGATTTTAAATGTTGGAAGGTTTTACATTTATGTTTAGAGGAGTCAAAAGGTCTTCATTTTAAACTGCATTGTCCCAAGGACTTCTTGAGGGTTATTCATGATGTTTTTATGGAGGCATTTTGTAGCATAGACGCAGACTTATTTTTCGAGGAAACAATTTTTTGTGATCGACTTGAATTCTACTCTGCTGTACTTGAGTGTAGCTCACTGGTTTTCTCATACCATGGTGGTGTTGCTAATGAAAATTTAGAGTTGTGGATATCACTCACGGGTAGAGTGATTGGGATTCTTTTGAAAAGATTTTCAGGTGATTTTGATGATAGTAAGACTGGTAATGTCTTCTCAAAATTGGCGTGCTGTTTTTTTGAGCCCTTTTCAAGGTTTTTGAGAATCCATCCAATCCGTAAAAATGCATATCATACCTTTATTGATGACCTTCTGGGGCCACTACTGCATTTGTTGCATGTGATGAACATCAATTCTTCAGATTGTGACACACAATCGAGACTGAACTTACATGAATTGCTTGAAGAAATTTTAGCATGTGGGCTCTTTCATCCCATTCATATTGATGGCTTTCTTAACTTACAAACTACCTATAAATATAAAAATTATTTAGAGACCACAGCTAAAGAGAAAAAGTTAGTTAATAAAAGTTATCATAGGCACCTTTTCAATAGAATAGAGAAGATGGTGGCAGATACAAATAGATTGGCATTATGCGGTTTAGGACAGTTGCTTCACGTATTCTTTAACTGTGTTTCAAGGCATAACCAGGGCTTGATTGGCAGTGAAGTGCTCTTGAAACCAGAGTTAGGTTTCACCTGTGCAGTTCCTAATAACAGTTCATTGGAAAAAGCAGATGATTTGATGAATATTCCAGTGAGCCAAAGGAATGATGCAGAGCTAAGGAGATTTACTTTTGATTATTTTGTGCAGATTTGTGAATATTTATTAGAAGATCTCAATAAGTATAGTAGCTTAGACAGGAATATATTTTCTCAGTTGGATCATGTTTCCAGCGTATTAGTTCCGATCAATAATTTACTTTCTCAGTTAATAAGTGATAGAATATACCTGAGAACAGAAGATACAGATGGTGCTTCCAAGAACTTTCTGAGGTCAATCTATGATATTTTGCTATCTATATCTGCAAGGCTTTTCTGTAGAAATACATCACCCGGGTTTGATGAAAAATCATGCCACAAATTCCTGGCTTCTACAAGTAAGGAGCTCATTGCTGGCATTAAGAACTTATTGATCATAGAGTATGATGTTATTGGTGATGATATTGAGGGCTTATGGACAACAATTTTTTCCTTCATCGATGGCTGGTCTTCTCCAATGGAGTTTTTAGATCAGCCATTTCTGTCATCTGAGATACTGAGATTGGAGTGCAGATTAATTGACATTTATGGTGAACTTCGAAAGGTTAGAGAGCAATCATGAATATAATTATTCTCTACACATTTCTTGGGTGGATAAAATAATTCTAATTTATGATCGTAGTATTTAAATGCTTCACTTTTCAATTAACATGTTGATCCTTAACGCAGGTTGATTCATGCATATTTGCTCTTTGTAGAGCTTTGAGGAACTATTTACAACTTGATGAAATGGAAGTACGGATGTCATGTTCCGCAAATTCATTGAGTGTGGTACTCTGCTCTTCAGATTTTAGGGCCTGTCTTATTAATGCTGTGAAAACCATGCCTGAAGGGAGAGTAGCCGGATGCTTGCAACAATTGAGTTTAGATGCTAAGGACTCACTGAATTGGGTGAGTTTTGGAAATCAAATGACTGGAGAAAACGAGCTCCATAATCTGGATCAACATAATCATCAATTGCTGAAGTATCCTTTTCAAGCTGAACTCCTGGGGAAGGTTCTTGGTGAAGTGTATGTCATCATTCTGGACTCCATAACAGTTACTGCTGGCAATAGTCATCGTGCTGCTGATTGTTTGAAAGATCTGATAGAAATAGTGTGTGTTACCTTGAGGAGAATAATTTCACTGGAGTCTGGTAGTAGAAAGGAAACTTCCCTTGTAGTATATAAGAAGATTCTGAAAAAGAAGACAGAGAATGGAAACATTCCCATGAACTGGGCCTTGCTGTTTCTGTTTCGCGTATTACTATCCTCCAGGAGCTTATTTCGGGAGTTAATGAGCCTTATGCCCCTCAAATCATCCAAAAAAAACTCCGACGTAATTGGCGACTCATTCAGCTTTATATCTGGAGGGGATTGGTTAAAGATGACTAATTTTGCTGATAAAGATGTTTTTTCCTTCATCATCCAACCTTCAGCATCTCTTCTTGCCACCATGCAATCCGTTTCTAATATTTGCATACATGATTCTGTTATAGTTTGCCCACCAGTTGTGTACATATCTAGCATATTGGCTCTTCAGAGACTTGTTGACTTGAATAGGTTTATAGAATCTTTTCATTACATGCTTCAATGGAAACAAAAGTTTGAGCTGGCAAAGTTCAAAGATGACATTGATATGGGTACTGATCATTTGGAGAAAATCTATGCTCAAGTACGAAATGAAGCCAGGGATCTTACTAAATTTATATTGGGATTCTTAGATGATCCTTCATTTGAACTCACTCCTTTACAAATTATGGATCACATGGAAGGTCTGAAGCTTCCAATAGGATCCCTAGACAACAAATCACTGCAGTGTGCACTGTGGTCAATCTTATACAGAGACATTGATATTTGGTGCTCTCATGCTTCCAAAAAGGATCTGAAGAATTTTATTAAGCTTCCAATCCGGGCCTGTCTTTCGTGTGCTCATGACCCTGAAGATCTTTTGCAAACAGAGACAATGAGATCCCTTTTGCATCAACTTACTTTCAAACTTTTAAGTTGCCCGAAGCCAGATAAACAAAGAGTAATTATTATCCCTTCTTGTTTAATTGCTTCCTTTTCTTCTGCTCTGTGATTCTAACAGCTTTTTTGGGTCTCACAACCTTTTGTTAATTTAATGCCTTTTGAATTTATGTCATCATATTGCTTGAAGTATTGCTTTTTTCCAGTATTTTCATGCACTAAATAATGTTTACCACAGTTTGCATGCAGTTATATGGCTTCAAAGCTCTGCAGGTATCTCCAGAAATCGGTGTGTTCATTATTTGTCGGTACAAAAGTCAGTTTGAGTGAGACCCCCGATTGGATCAATGTCATATCTGCTCTTGACAAGACAACGCATGTACTATCAGCACAGAAAAAGTCAAGTTTGATGTCTGATGCGTCTTTTAACCAGAAATCTGATGTCAAATTTTGGGCATGTCAATTATTACTCAATATATTGATGCAGATGCCAGAAGAAATTTTAAGTTCGTTTTCCTTGTATTTCACCTACATTCTCAATCTGGAAAGGTACGTTTGATTTTATCTGAACCTAGTATTGCATGCATTGCTACATGATTCCATTGAATACTTAAATGATTAATTGTGATTTAATTTTAATAACCTGATTATTCAAGAGCATGTTACCCCTATATTTGTGACTTAATTTCTCACTGCAATAAATTATATTATTTTTCTTAAAATTTACATGGATTTCAGGTTCCTCGTGGACAAATTGTTAGGCTCTCATGGCTCATCAAGCTCTGATAACCCTCATATGATCTTTCAATTGTTAGTGGATTGCCGAAAGGTTCTACATAAAATCACTGTATCTATCACTCAAGAAAATGGGTTTGCAATCCAGTCTTCCTCGTCACTCAAGCTCATGATATCTTCATCTTTCATTCAGTGGGTTCTAAAATCTGTGCTAGCTGTATGTGGGTTCAAATTCACATTCCCACACAATCCTGGCTTTAATGCTAACGATACAGTTTTTTCATTATTGAATCTGACATCTAATTTGGTTCGAAGAGTTTCTAAATATCATTATGAACTTGGGTCATCCACGCATATATCAGATTCTAACGAGCATTCAAATTCTTTGGAAAGTGTTTCAATACTATTTGAGTCACTGGAAGAGCACTTCAAGGTGTTCATTGCTTCTCTTCAGTATGTAATGCTTGACCAAAATGAAGGAAACCTAACTGTATTCGAGCTTAATAAGATTTCATCGCTGATTGCTAGTTTTCAGGCACTGTTATGGGGCCTTGCTTCAGCTTCCATTGAAGTGCATCAAACCAAGAGAAATCCCCTGTTAAATTTTCTGTGTTCCAACGTCGAACTAAGTACAAGGATAAAGTCATGCACAAAAGTATTTGTGGAGTTTGTTGCATTTGTACTAAAAGCACTCTTTGTTGAGTGTGATGAAGACATGCTAATATTGGGATGTGAAGCAAGTGCTTTTGATACTTCAACTGGAGGAGTTCCTTCTGACATGAAGGGCAATCCCGTAACAGTTGAACTCAAGGGTAAATTTAGTCTGCCAATCCCGAACCTTGAATATTTACTGACCGAGGTTCAACATTGGAAACCTCGATTGAGAAAGTCATTTTTATTGCAAATATTACAAGATGAGAATTATGAAGCGGCATTTCTTCTTCAACAAATTTTTCTGGCCAGTTCAGCTATTCTGAGACTGAATTTGCAGATAGATCTTAGTTGTGTTGTTTGGTCCATTTTCCCAATTATGTTCAATATATCTCAGTTTCTATTGTTTGAGTTCTCGAGATGTGAAATTGTAAGTCATCATGTTTTTACATTGGGTGGCATCATTAACTTCATTGAAGAGTTGGGCAGTTACTTCCCGTTATTTGACCCAACATTGTCCAAGAATTTATTTACTGACCTCATAACTTTGCATTTGAGGGTCATAGGCAAATGCATCAGTATACACGGGAAGGAATATAGAGTTGTTTCCGAAGACACGGCATCACATGTCAACAAGCCAGTTAATTGTGATTTATCTGAGTTCTCTGTAGGATCCAGTCAACTGGAGGACTTCAAGGAGAGATTGAGGAAGTCTTTTATAACATATGTCAAGAAATCAACGGAGTTCCACTTATTATCTGCCATTCAAGCTATCCGAAGAGCCTTGGTTGGTGTTCAGGAGGGCTTAGTGACCAATTATGAGATAGTTTGTCATGGTTCAAGTGGGGGAGAAGTTTCCTCCATTGTTTCTGCTGCCATTGATGGCTTCGATATGATTCTTGAATCTGTTTCAGGTAACTACTCTTCTCTTTTGCATCATGTCATAGAATACTGAGGTTTTTTCGATTTTCCTTGGCATGCATTTCATATAACGTGAATTATTCAATGAACCATATATTTTCGTATGTATGCAGGGCCTAAGCGCTTTAATATGATCAAAAGCCACATCACAGACCTCGTTTCTTGTCTTTTGAACATCATTCTCCATGTGCAGGGCCCCAATAATTTCTGTGTCAATTCAACATCTTATATAGATAAACCTCCTTCTGGGTTGGCCATTCTAATGTGTAGTGAAGTACTTACAAAAGTTTTGCAGAAATCATCCCGTTTGCCTATTGATTCCTCTCATCTTGCATCATCCATTCATTTTCCCGGAGCCCTTTTTCGTTTCTTTCTTCAACTTCACAATGATGCCCTCGTTAAAACTTGCCCAAAACAAATAATCTTGTCTAAAGATTTGTCTGTGAAGCTTTACAATGGGTGTTGCCGTGTTTTATCCTCTGCCATTAAGCATCAGAAAGAGTATGCTCCTTTATTTACTGCTTTCATTGAAATTAGATTTAATTCACACTTCCCCTTCTTTTTTTGTTCAGTGAAACACAACAATGCATAGCTCTTCTTGAAGATTCAGTTACTGTACTTCTTCAATGCTTGGAGATTGTCCACGCCCATTCCTTTGATGGATGGGAAATAGAAGAAGCTGTATCATGTGCCAGTAGTCTGCGGAGAGTGTACGAAGAAGTGAGTTTCTATACTCCCTGTCATCCCATGTTATTTATTCATTAGTCAAACATTTTCATCCTTATTGATGTGTCGATTTTGATTTACGCCTTTGCATGATGCATTCGTACTGTCCAGAAACCAAGAATATGTTAATGTTAAGCTTCTTTACTTAATTTCCTCATTGCAGATACGGCAGCAAAAAGATGTCTTTGGCAAGTATTCCTTTCAGTTTCTAGCTCACTATATCTGTGTTTATTGTGGTCTTGGCCCTGCCAAATGTGGCATCGCAAGGTAACTTCAACAGTTATTCCAGATATTATAAATAATGCGTTTGTTTAGACATTCAAATTTATGTATGTTTTTGTACATTTTCAGGGAGGTAGATGAAGCTTTAAGGCCTGGAATTTATGCTTTGCTAGACTCATGCTCTCCTGACGATCTCCAGTTTCTTCATTCCAGTTTCGGAGGTGAGTTGAGTTTACTCTACCGATTTTTTGTAGTAGAAATCATTCAACTTAACTTGTCCCGTTGTCGTGTTTCTCGTTCTTTAGAGGGTCCTCGCAGAACCATTCTTGCTTCCCTGCAACATGATTACAAGATCAATTTCCAGTTCCAAGGAAAAGTTTGATCTGAGCTACTGCCACTTATGTCAAGGAAGTGAGCACACAAAGCTACTGCACAAGGGCATTTGGATGAGCAACTTACTCAATCTTTGAGGCCTTCTTCGGGTTTTTTCTCGCAATGGTTCGTCCTCCAATTGCTCGTTTCTTATGAAGATACAGTCAACACTGTGCAGGGAAGAAGATAAGGTTTTGCTGCAGGAATGTGATGAGCATCTTGAGGGAGATTTACTTCAAGTGTCATTAGATGTATTATAAATCTTATTTCAAATGAAACATGTTCATCATCATTACAGAACAGACACTCACAAAAGTTGCAGGATAAGGAAACTAATTTACTCCAAAAATACAAAGATGTAACCGAACATTATTGCAGTTAAATGACTGAAACAGATGATGTATAGCAGCCATAGAACTCTTGGTAGTTTACATCTTACAGTAAGCAAAATCACGCAGCAACTTTCTTTGAAGTGACAGAGTTCACAATAGTAGCAAATTCAATACCCTGCAGAAGTAATCCATGAAATAAAAAAGGTACACATTTGAAAGGAAACAACAATTTGTAATGAATAATGATACCTTAAGAGATGCACCTCCAACAAGGAATCCATCAATATCTTCTTTTTTTGCAAGGTCACCACAGTTCCCTCCATTGACCGATCCTAAAGGTTCGATAAATTTCAGAATCTATAAATATAACAAGCTTCATAGTACTAGAGAACTTCTGTAATTCTTGGAAATGGATACCTCCGTAAATAATTCTTGTTTTAGAGGCAACTTCAGTTGATACATTCTTAGTTAACCAATCTCTTACAGCTAAATGAACTTCCTGAGCCTGTTCTGGAGTGGCCACTTTACCCGTTCCAATCGCCCAAACAGGCTCATAGGCTATCACAATGTTATCCCAACTCGGAACCGCATCTTCATAAAAAGACGACTTCAATTATAAGCTGACTGTAATGATTTCGTCGCATGAATCAGGTTTATTAACATACCTGCATATGCTTTCAGCTGCTTATAACAAACTTCAAATGTTTTTCCAGCCTCTCTCTCTTCTAGCAACTCTCCAATGCAAGCTATGACTCCTACACCTTGGCTCAAGGCATAAGCAGCCTTCTTACCAATAAACTGCAAGACGTACATATTTTTAAACTGAAAACCAAAGAAATTTATTAAGTGCATTTTCCCACTTGATCATCTTCTCCAATGATATGCCTCCTCTCAGAATGCCCCAAAACAACCCAATTGCATCCATGGTCTTTCAATTGTTCAACACTGAACAAACAAGATATTATTTTCGTTCACTAAAATGAAACAAGAACGGAACACCAATCGAAGAACCTGATTTCTCCAGTAAATGCACCACCCTTTCCGGTCCAACAATTCTGACCAGCTACTTGAATCTTACTAGTTAACGAGTTCTTTACTTGATCAATGTAGACAAAGGGGGGTGCAACAACAACATCTGCAGTGGTTAACGGTAAGCATTACACGAAATAGCTATCGGAGGGGGAACTTTCACATATCCGCATAGAGTCAAGATACAAAGGAAATGGGCAGAGAGAACTAACCAACATCAGATTCTAATGCGGCACTGTTCAGCTCAGAGACAAGCTTGTTTATAGATTCTTTGGTTCCATTCTAAGCAACATTGTAGAAGCATGCCAAGAATATCCAAAAACCATAACTTCAGATGCTCGAAATAAAATTACCACATAAAGGAAACCCTTGTGAAATAAAGAAAAACGATACTTACACATTTCCAATTCCCACCAACGAAAAACTGCAATGCAAATGAAATAAAATCAAAACTTGAAAATGTCATCAAACAAATTTTGAAGAAGCATTTTTTTTACTTTTAACTTTATTTCTCCAAATTACTCATAAATGACCTTTCCAGAGCCCGCCATGGTAGCAACACCACGACAGCCTTTCGTCGTTGAAGCGAGGCGCACATGCGAATCGATGTTTAAGAACAGCGACTGGGTTGAGCTGGAGTTGGAGCTGTCGAGCTTAAGAAATGATTTCCGGAGGCCTGAAAACTGAATGAATTGGGTTGGAACAGAAGCGCCGCCGACAGAGGAGGGAACCACCGCCATACTAGGAATCTTCTGCTGTGGGAGGTAAAGTATGATCTATCGAAATCCAGAGATAAGAGCGTTTTACGCAAATATGTGGTTCCATTTGTTACCGGCTACAATAAAATAAATTCCCACGCGCCAAAATGAAGAACGTTAATAACACACGCCCACCTGCAAAAATTTTACTATTAAAGTCTTTACCGCAGTTTCCAAAACCCTAATTGGCGTGTCGTTCTTTCGATTGACGGAAAATTCGAAGTTTAAATCATGGCAGGCATGGGAGACGGTTACGTAGGCACGGCGCAGGATGCGGTTCGTATACGACGGCTGGAGAAGCAGAGAGAAGCAGAGCGGCGGAAAATACAAGAACTAAAGAACAAAACTGCCTCGTCGAAGGGACAAGCTGGACTCCTTCAATTCGGCTCCAGCACTTCCGAGGTATGCCGTCATTTCTTCAATCAATTCGTTGTTTTTGCTCACAGGATTCAGAGAATACATTTTCAGACCTAGTGTTGAGATGCTCCGCAGCTATTCCATGAAATTTAACCGACAAAATTTATTTCCTGCTAGGAACTGTGTTTCAAACGGCCTAGTTTTGTCTAGTTTTCAGCTGCTTTGCTAATCGCGATTCTTTTTTGTGGAATAAGACTGCCTTCATAGTTCTTTTTAATCACTTGTAGATTCTAGATACCGCTTTCAAAAAGGAAACTGTTGGTTTGGTTACCCGAGAGCAATACGTTGAGAAGGTACCCGTTGCAATTTCTGTTGGTAACTGTGTATAGCTTCATTTTTTTCCATGAATAAGTGTGTAAGCGGCGTTTTCACGGCAGAGAGTGAATATTAAGAATAAAATCGAAGAAGAAGAGAAGGAAAAACTCTTAAAGTTGCAGCAAGAGTGAGTTTTTTTGGTTTATGTTGGCTCAAAAATTGTTGTTATTGTTTCATTTATATTATTGCTAAAATTATATTTTTCAGGGAGGAAGAGCTTCAGTTGCAGAAATTAAAAAAACGGAAAATAAAGGCAGACCCTCGGCTCTCATTCTCAGATGATTTTGAGAATATTAATGAAGAAGAAGATGATGAACACAGTATGATTCTTTTTAATATTTAATTTTTTGCAGTTTAAAACTTCCTTTACATGAATTGGTCATGAAGTCTGGTTTTATTATCATTGCCAAATCCTCTAGAGATTGAAGATCCTGAATCAATCGGACATCGAAGATTTGTAAAGTATGGAAAAGATCCAACAGTGGAAACCAGCTTTTTACCTGATAGGTATGAAAAAGAACCCTTCACCTGTATTTGCTTATTTTTCCTTGTTTTCTGAGTTCTATCTTCGTACGTTTTTTGATCTGGTTTACTTATTTTTGGATTTGGAATTTGAAGCATACTCTTACAGTGAGCGAGAGGCAGAGGAAAAAGCTGAGTGTGAAAGGCTACGAAAACAGTGGCTTCGTGAGCAGCAACAGATCAAAAGTATGCTACTGGTCTTTTTATATAATGATCAGTTTTAGTTTATATATCCTAAAACTTTCTTTTATTATCACTCTATCATTTTTTGTAGATGAACCTTTGCAAATCACATACAGTTATTGGGATGGTACTGGTCATCGAAGAGCGATTCAGGTTCATGCATATCTCAATAGAGCTAAATGTTGTAGTTATTTGATCTAGTTTTGGCATTTCATGAACATCCAAAATATATCAGTGGTTCCTCTTTTAAGGTTCGGAAAGGTGATTCAATTGGGGAATTCCTGCGAGCTGTTCAGCAGCAACTTGCTCCAGAATTCCGAGAAGTGCGAACTACTTCAGTGGAGAATCTACTATATGTGAAAGAAGACCTCATTATTCCACATGTAATATCTGCGTCTTTGATCTCCTTCTTTGTGCTGGCACTTTCAATTTGCAACCTCAATGTACTGAATTATTGGTTACCACTAATTCTCTTTTCGTCAATGGACTGCAGCAACACAGTTTCTATGAGCTAATAGTCAACAAGGCCAGAGGTAAAAGTGGTCCGGTATGTCCTCTTCTAAGGCTCAATTCTGTCCATCATTTTCAGTTATGAGAATGGCAATAATGCCTTATCGATACAGTTACTTGAGATGTTTTGAATTGACATCGTCATCCATTTTCTGTTGAATTAGCTTTTCCACTTCGATGTTCATGAGGATGTTCGAACAATTGCTGATGCCACAATAGAGAAAGATGAGGTAATCAATGATATCATGGTATTTTATTTACTGGAAATATTTTATCATTTTTCCCAATCATGTATTTATTAAATCAACAGTCGCATGCTGGTAAAGTTGTTGAGAGACACTGGTATGAGAAGAACAAACACATTTTTCCAGCTTCTAGATGGGAGGTATATGCATCTTTCTCGCTGAATATCAGCCTCTTGGATTTCTTCAGAGCATATAGAGCTTCTCTTATTTATCCTTGTTTTTTCCCTCGTGTAGATATATGATCCAACTAAGAAATGGGAACGCTACACTATTCATGGAAATTGAGTCAACAAGAGGTGTGTGCATGGAGCAAGTTACTGCATATTCTGAATTGTCTGTTTCCATCTCTTTAAAGGAGCTATTAGTCCTGGATTTTCTTTTTCGTTGGGAGGTTGTATTAGAGTAACTTTTGTTTGCCCTGATTCACTCATTAAGTAATGATGTTTTCAGTTCATTGGGTACTAGCTTTGTTGAGGCTGCGTGAAATTCCATAATGGTTTACCTCTTACCGCCTTTTAAGGGCTATTTTTGTCTCTAGTTTTAGGTGCACTGTGGGAGAAAAATAGAATAAATGGAGAAATCTGGTTTTAAAGTCTGGAAAGGGTCCTACTCGAATTATCTGCATAAAATAATAATTATCTTATTACTTTATGACTATTCGAACATGTAATGTTCTTGCACATATCTGCTGTGAAGTACAAGCAGAAAGTCCTTTATTTTTGTCAACAAAATAATATTAGTGAATAAACTATTTAGAGAATCTTTATTTTTATTATTCAAGTAAAGCGCATACAAAGCTTCTTTATGGGACTCAACTCAACTGCCTCACCAAATAAGGTATGCCTTCAATTCCCACCGCCCTTACAGTTGATCACGCTCCATCTCCAAACTTTATTGGAATGCAACTCTTAATCTTCATCCACATATTACTTATCTTCTCATTGAGAATGTGGACATGAAATAAAGGGATCTCCTTCTAGCCCTTATCTTTTTTATCTCTGTTTCTGATACTTGAGATTATTCATTTTTTATGGATATAAGGATTATGACTACTTCATTAGATTGTTATCTAGGGAGTGTTGGTTCTAATTATAATGTTTAGGACCTGGCTACATGTGCATTGACAGGGGTAATGGTTGGGATATCATTTTCAGTCTTAATAATCATCTTTTTATATCAAACTTTCTAGGTGGGGGCACATGCAAATTTATCATCTTTCCTGATCATTCTTAATTGCATTTTGCTGGAGTTGGTGAATTAAATATAAATTACAGGTCACATAAGATGCAGTGTTTGGAATCTTGAAAATACATTTTGATGTCACTGTATATCGAATAGCATCTGTTGGAATCTTGTATGCATGTATGTATTTAGGCTCGTTGAAGCGAGTATTGCGTCCAGACTAGGATGAATATTGCGTATGTACACTCTCTTTATACACTAATCTTTCTTAATGCAGGAAGCTAGAGGAAAACATTAGCAAAGTGTTGTTGGTTATTTTCTCGTCAGTAAATATCCCGAGTTTTAACTTTTAACCCAAGTCCCATTTTGGTTGAAGTTACCAAAGTATCTCACTTCCCATGGTAATAATCTCAGATGTTGACCTTGAACTAGCATCTATACTTCAACTTGATTCACATGGGGTAGATGCATACGACTTAATGTAAAGGTGTGGGGTTATTTCCTTTAGGGGCAACTTCCTTTTTCTAAGCAAACCACACTCACTTGCTTATAAAGTCTCATTAAAGTCTTGAACCCTTTTAAATGTACTGTTACTTACCACCACTCATCTCTCAACCCCTTCCATTCTAAACTGTGTTAGGTGTGGTCATCAAAAATCACGGTGCAGTGGTTACTTATTACCATACCATCATCAAAATATAACTGTGTTATTGCAATAGCATCATGATAAAATAACGATTGTTGTTTTCTTACTATAGTGCGTGATCCCTAGCAAGAATTTGATGAAGGGAAATGACAATTTGGTAAGATGTTTTCAGCTAAATTCTGTATAATCTCTTCCTTATCTTTCAATCACAATCAGCTGAACCTAACCTCATGTGATGCCATTTAAGTTTTCTGTCGGTTATGGATGTGCTAACCAATTGTAGAATATTGCTTATGTTTTATTATATATACCAGATCTCTTGCTGTTCATCTAGCTTAAACTTCAACCTGCTCAGCACCTTAAAGCTGAGGAATCTTGAGTAGGGAAGAAAAAGGGTCCCAATGGAGAGTCATTCTCTCTGTCAGAGTTTGTTCCTACTCTCTTTACTCCTTTCAACTGTAAGCTTCTCCCTTGCAGATGACACTCCTCCTTCCTTTGAGGTTCTTGGCTCGGCCGAATGTACTGACTGCGCCCAGAACAACCTGAAGAACAGCCAAGCCTTTTCTGGTAACATTTCAATAAACCCTTTGCATTTACCTTTAACACTTTAGCTCATCAGTTATACATCATGCAGGTTTAAAGGTAAGCATTGATTGTAAACTTCCAAATGGAGAGTTGGCTACATTTGCAGCTGGTGAATTAGATGAATTTGGAAGTTTCAAAGTTGTGATCCCAAAAGAAGTTGTACAAGTAAATGGTGACAAACTCAAACATGACTGCTTTGCTCAACTCCATAACGCTGCCGCCGCACCCTGCACCGTCCATGACGGCGCTGCCGCTACCAAAATATTGTTCAAGTCCCTTCACACTTTANATGATGCGTCTGAATCTTTAATCCTACTCTGATTTGAAACAAAATAAAGGATCCAAATAGGGCAGGATTCATTAATTGATTACCATATGAAATTATTGGTTTCTTATCTTTTTCATAGATTTTTTCTTGTGTCTTTTATCAAATATTTGGCTGAACTTGAGACATATCAACAACTTTTCTTCATGTCATGCTTCGCTGTTTGGTTTTTCACATGATTTGAAGTGTTAAAAGAAACCCTAGAAAACCAGGTTAATCTGATGCACTCAGTCTATGGGTCTGATTCCCTTATCTAGAAGATGATATTTCAAACTCTAATTAGCAACTAGATGAGGGATAGAGAATATCAGTACTATTTTATTTAATGCACATTTCACAATACCCACAACACAATTCGGACATTTATGCATCTATGTATGTTTCTTAATAGTTATAAACATAGGATAGGGATGTACATGAATCGGATTCAGTTCGGTTGAACCCACGACCCGATCCATAATAAATATATATATGAGCAAAACTTGAACATTAAGAATCTATGGGTCTAGATCCGTCAAGTGTTCACCCTTAACGTATGAGTGTACTTTATGAGAAAGAAATCGGACGTGTTTTAGACATTCAAAAGGTGGAAGATATAGGTGGAACTCGAGATTGGAACCAAGTTGAAATGTGTGAAGTCAGATAATGGAAAAGAATATGATGGAGAGAAGTTCTGAAAATAATGTTCGACCAACGGTATAAGGCTGAAGCGGTTCGCAGATGAACCTTGATACCAGAAAATCATGTCTTTTATTGTTTATCCATAACCTAAAAAAATGAGAATAATTATTTTGTAAAAGAAAAAGTATAATTTTCTATCATTGATCGAGTTTCATATCTTTTATGCATAACTTGGACCAGACCCTAATAATATCGAATTTAAAATACGAACCAATTCCCAATTTTTGAAGATCTATACCTAAATCAATTGGGTTCGAATTTATCTGGTTTCAGGTCCAAGACAAAGAAGTTGTAATATTCTATTGATCTCATTATCCGATAGATCATACCAATGTACTTCCATGTTAAGAGGCTAATTAATGCTTGGTTAGTTAACCATATATGAATTTACAAACATATGCTCTTAAATCTTCTCGAAATCCAATTTAATGATATACTTTGAATTAACATAAGTTTCGATATGATCTTTGCCGACTAGGCAGATTTCCAAAGTTATGAACATTGAATTGCTCCTGGGATTCCTAAAAATTCAATCATTTATATACTTCTAAATCACTCCACATTTTCTCCATAAATTATTCTTTATGGTTTTTGTTAATGTACAAGAATCTTTGGCTAAAAAAGCAAAAATGATTCCAATAGTTCCATAATTTGATCTCCAAAATATTATAATTATGAACCACAAAGATTGGGTAAGGTAAAGTTGACAATCCTCAATTTTTTTCAATTTCGAAATCAATTGCAAAAAATCAAATTTCCCGTATTTGTAAAATATATAGTGGGAAAAAATCAAATACATCAAGGAGGTATTGAAATATCAAACATTCTATTACTCAATAATTTTGTTGTAGTACAATACTAGGCATGAGAAAAGAAATTTACTAAAATATTAACTAGTAAATCGTTTCGAAAATACAAAAATTGTATAATTGATATACAAACACATAATGTTTCATTTCATGCAATCGAGACAGTGACTGTAGAAACCATGGAGTTCACCCCACAAACATCGCGTCCGGTGCCACGACATAATCTATAGTATCCTGATTCTCCCCAATTTTCTCCCCACGAATTCTTGAGTATCCAATATGGTTTTTCTTTACGTCTAATGGGAGAATAATCAGCTTCGCCATAACCAACCAATAGCACTCCATGATCATGTTGCTTGGAACAACCAAATGGGCATGAAACACCTCCTACGTATGATTGCATGTAAATAGCATTGATCCCAACTGCAACATCGATAAAAAATGTGATAAAAACATGATCAATTAATCGTTAATAAGAATCACATACCAGCAAGAGGACCGTTCTTTACAAGATTGGCAGCCATTTGATTTTCATCATTTGATATGATGCTGAAATTGGCTACCTTTGCTATAACTTTATTTTTGTCGAACTTACAAGAACCTCCATTGGTAGCAGTGTATGGATAACTTTCTTCCGTCATTAGTCCGACTTTTGATGTGTACTCAAAGGCATGGTTCATTAATCCACCGTTACAACCAGAGTCACATGGATGTTTGTTTTGTGGATCACACTGTGCAGTAAAAAATAATTGATTGTTTCAAATATTCACAAAAATAAAGGAAATTCTAGCAACGTACCTCGTGATTGCAATCTAGAAGTTGTTGTTGACTGATATTCATAAGTTTTCCCGTTGCGAGAAAATTGGCACCTTCTAGTGCACCGGTTGCACTAAAAGCCCAACACGACCCACAATTACCCTATAAAAATGTATATAAGAATTGATGAGTTATTATAATAAGTGCATACAAAGTACTTTGTATCAATACAAGACAATTTTGGTTCCCTTTCAATTCTAATTCAAATTAAATGTCCCATAGCACATAAAATAAATAAATCCAATGGCTTTTTTCTAAGTATATGGAAAAGAGGAAGGAAATTTTCATTCAAAATTAATTAATAAGACTAACATGAAAAAACTATTCGAATAGTGCTTAAAATGAAGGATATGATTATCAATCAAATATAAAGCTATTTAATGTAACAATACTAACTGTCTCCTACTACGGGTAGGGTAACATGTTTTGGTTTTTTAATGAGATATTTAAAACATGATTAATTAAATTTATAAATGAATGCTAACAAAGTTGCTGCATCAAAAATCAAATTACAGGCTACAGATAAACAAACGAAGGAATCACAATTAGGGCACGTAATATTTTCGAATCGAAAAAAATATACCTGATTCTTCACGGGCGTGACAGCACCACGTTGTCTCCAATCGAAATTTGCAGGGAGATCATCGGTGGGCAAAATAGCAGCCTTATGAGCGTCGCGAGGGAAGCCACGAGAACGATGAACACCGAGGACACGTTTGCTAAACTCTTTCAACGTAAGATCAGAAAATTTCGTGATACCGTGAACAGCAGACGGATCGATTTTCTGATTCAACACCGCAAGACGCATATTAGCCTTAAAGACACCGAATCTATAATCGTGCATCATCTTCGTAGTGTACGTTTTGCCATATTTCTTCTTGAATATCTCGAAGTAGTGTTCGGCGTGTTGCAGTGACTCCGGTCCTAAAGCTTCCTCAAATTCACGATCGGTAACTGGACGAATCAAAGTATCCTTCTTGTCTGAAGAGATTTCCTTTGATAAATCTGAATCGGCGGCAACAGTAGCATAGAACAAGAACGATATCGCAACGAGAATAAAACACTGGAAAACGGTATGCGGAAAACGTGAAGCCATTGAAACTTTGAATACTCTCAACTCTCAACTCTCCTTAATCCCATATTTATAGCATCTGAATACGTAGATAGATATTCTGATTACATACAAATCTTTTTGATTTTATGGAATATTTTTAAATATTTTTTAAAATCTGAAATCTATAGATTTTGATTGTTTTAGTTGCATTCTTCATTCACCGCCTAATCTGAAAGCCCGCTCTTTTATTAATTATTTTTATTTTATTATAGAAGCCCGCTTTTACTAATTATTTTAATTATAAAAGCCCTCGCAAAACCTGAATTACTTAACATAATACAGTAAAATTGTACGTTTTTTAGAAAATTTAAAATGAAGAGTGAACTACCAATATGCACCTTGAACTGATTAATCGGTTTGGGTAGGATAAAAGGGTAAAATAGGCATTGTCTTCTCACTCGCCTTCTGGTTAACGAACATCGACTCTGGAGTCAAAGGTTGCTTGGTTTGCCTTTTCTATAATTCCCTACGGACGGCAATTCGTTTTTTAGGTTTCTTTTCCTTATGGAGAAGTCGATCGGTATGGGTCTTTAATATATCTGGGATTTTCTGCACATCAATGTGGATGTCAGTGTTTAGGGTTTCTATTGATTTCTGTATAGACAGTTCTTTTGTTTTTAAATAATTGATATGTGTTCAGCCGCGAATGGAGCAATTGGAATTATGTGTCTGCATTTACATGTTTTTTTGGTAGATTCTGACATTTTGTGCTATCGTGTTTTTGGTGATTTAGTGTCAATGGGTTCGTCTGCTGCGAGAGATAATCAGAACGCAGAGCTGAATAGATTCACAGGCTATACGTCAAATGGTAAATTTGTGTGTAAATTGATTCGTGATGTACCTTTATTAATGTTTTAGTCCTTCTCTTGATTCAGAAGTTATTTTGTTGTGTTTGAAATATATGGTTTATACTTGACAAAATGTTATCTGGTATAGTGTTTGACAGATAAAGGGATTTCCAGGAACAAAAGGAGAAAAGTTGATGAATGGATGGGAAGTTCCTGGCGATTTGATTTAGATCAGAAAAGAAACTGTTCATCTCCGCGGCTTATTCAAGATTCTGATCCGTTTTCTGTAAATAATATACTGAAGAGATTATTTACAGGAGGTTGTATCTCGCAGGACATAGCTTCTATGTTGCATCAGCAAGTATTGATCTGAAAAATGATGTTTCTACTGAAGGAACTGATCCTTAAGATCCGGATATTGAATGTTATAATGAGAGAAATAATGTTTCTATAGTGAATTTTGATCCAGCACCCCAAGGACATTGATTCAGATGATGTGGATCTTAACTTGCAAAGGGGAAAGTTTGTCACGAAGGACATTCTGGTAAGGACTTTTAATTTTCCATTTAGAACTGTGTACGATGTTGTTATTTTGTTTTACTACATCATCTAACACTGTTAAAACAATCTTCTATGGGCTTCCTGTTAAAAAAAACCTCTGAACTTACATGCTATAATAGTATAATACTGCTGCTTGTTGTTTATTTAACTGTTGTGCCATATGCTTCTAAGGATTGGAATTTTAAAACCAGAATACCAAAAACTGGAGCTGGTAGCAGCAGTTTTGTTCGATAGACCAAAGCCATTGGTTGTGCTTCGTAGAGGAATACTACAGATTATTCACTCCAATACCTTTGTATGATTTTTCCTTAGTGAAAGCAGATAAGATTTGGACATATCTCAGTCAGGTACTTTTATTCTAAACCTGAATATTTATAAGAATTCTGCTTTTGAGATTACTGTCGTATTACCCTTGTTTTTGTTCTTTCTAATTGGCACTTTACCGGCCAATTATCTAATTTTGTAATAAATATATCAGGTTTTATTCTATTGCATGTACCTCTTTTATTCCCATTAATGGAGATTTATGTTTATGTCACCTTTATTTTATAAATTTTATAATTATAGTAATTATGGACGACTTTGTTCCATATCAAGGGGTTAGAATTTGTATAGTATAATTTTTTGTTGTTTTGGTAGAAAGAAAAATATATAAAGACACTATGTAAAGTTGTAGAGTTATTTTGTTTATGAACAAGGTTCTTTTGCTAAAAAACAAAATGGTTTATTTGGTAATTTGTTCTTCATGTTTATGATAATTATGAACCACAAAATTTGGGGAAGGTAAAATTGATGATCCTCAATTTTGCAATCCAAATCATTTGCAAATAATCAAATTTTCATGATCTGTAAAATGCATAGTGGAAAAAAATCAAATGCTTATAATATTATGCAAAATTTTATAGATTTGGTAAATACTATTTTTAGGAAAATCATTTGAGTTCATTGTATATCATTCTTGAGGTGTTAGAAATATCAAACATTCGAATACTCAATAGTTTTGTTGTAGTACAATACTAAGCATGAGAAAAGAAATTTACTAAAATATTAACTAGTAAATTGTTTCAAAAATACAAAAATTGCATAATTGATATACAAACACATAATGTTTCATTTCATGCAATCGAGACGGTGATTGTAGAAACCATGGAGTTCACCCCACAAACATCACGTCCGGTGCCACGACATAATCTATAGTATCCTGATTCTCCCCAATTTTCTCCCCAAGAATTCTTGAGTATCCAATAGGGTTTTTCTTTACGTCTAATGGGAGAATAATCAGCTTCGCCATAACCAACCAATAGCACTCCATGATCATGTTGCTTGGAACAACCAAATGGGCATGAAACACCTCCTACGTATGATTGCATGTAAATAGCATTGATCCCAACTGCAACATCGATCAAAAAATGTGATAAACAACATGATCAATTAATCGTTAATAAGAATGACATACCAGCAAGAGGACCGTTCTTTACGAGATTCGCAGCCATTTGATTTTCATCATTCGATACGATGCTGAAATTGGCCACCTTTGCTATAATTTTATTTTTGTCGAACTTACATGAACCTCCATTGGTAGTAGTGTATGGATAACTTTCTTCCGTCATTAGTCCACCTGCTTTTGATGTGTACTCAAAGGCATGGTTCATTAATCCACCGTTACAACCAGAGTCACATGGATGTTTGTTTTGTGTATCACACTGTGCAGTAAAAAATAATTGATTGTTTCAAATATTCATAAAAATTAAGGAAATTCTAGCAACATACCTCGTGATCGCAATCTAGAAGTTGTTGTTGACTGATATTCATAAGTTTTCCAGTTGCGAGAAAATTGGCACCTTCTAGTGCACCCGTTGCACTAAACGCCCAACACGACCCACAATTACCCTATAAAAATGTATATAAGAATTGATTGAGTTATTATAATAAGTGCAAACAAAGTACTTTGTATCAATACAAGACAATTTTGGTTCCCTTTCAATTATAATTCAAATTAAATGTCCATAGCAATTCAATCAATTAATAAAAAAATAAATAAATCCAGTGACTCACTTTTTCTAATAATGGGTAAGAGGAAGAAGAATGATATAATTATCATCAAATAAAAAGGCATTTTATGTAACAATACTAAGTGTCTACTACTACGGGTAGGGTAACAGCATGTTTTAATTTTTAAATGAGATATTTAAAACATAATTATATTTAAAACATGATTAAGTGAAAATTAAGTTGCTGCATCAAAAATCAAATTGCAGGCTTCAGATAAACAAACGAAGGAATCACAATTAGGGCACGTAATATTTTCGAATCGAAAAAAATATACCTGATTCTTCACGGGCGTGACAGCACCACGTTGTCTCCAATCGAAATTTGCAGGGAGATCATCGGTGGGCAAAATAGCAGCCTTATGAGCGTCGCGAGGGAAGCCACGAGAACGATGAACACCGAGGACACGTTTGCTAAACTCTTTCAACGTAAGATCAGAAAATTTCGTGATACCGTGAACAGCAGATGGATCAATCTTCTGATTCAACACCACAAGACGCATATTAGCCTTAAAGACACCGAATCGATAATCGTGCATCATCTTCGTAGTGTACGTTTTGCCATATTTCTTCTTGAATATTTCGAAGTAGTGTTCGGCGTGTTGCAGTGACTCCGGTCCTATAGCTTCCTCAAATCCACGATCGATAACGGGACGAATCAAAGTATCCTTCTTGTCTGACGAGATTTCCTTTAAGAAATCTGAATCGGCGGCGGCATAGAAAAAGAACAATATCGCGACGAGAATAAAACACTGGAAAACGGAATGCGGAAAACGTGAAGCCATTGGAACTTTGAATACTCTGCTGAACTCCCCCCCTCCCATATTTATAGTATCTGAAGTAACCGCTAGCAAATCATAATCATATATACTCTAGAGATTCTGATTAGATTCCGTAGACAAATCCCGCTCTTTTATTAATTATTTTAATTTCATTAAAAATCCCGCTTTTACTCATAATTTTAATTTCATTAAAAAATCCCGCTATTATTCATAATTTTAATTTCATTATAAATTAATTTTTTAATTAAAAACCCGCGAATAAAAGGGCAAAATAGACATTTGCATTTTCGCCTATTCATGTTCTCTTTTCGGCTTTTCTTCTCACTCGCCTTCTGGTTAACGAACACCGACTCAGGACTCAGGTTGCTTGGTTTACCTTTTCTGTAATTCCTTACGGACGGCAATTTGTTTTTCGGTTTCTTTTCCTTACGGAGAAGTCGATCAGTATGGGTCTATAATATATCTGGGATTTTATGCACATCAATGTGGATGTCAGTGTTTAGGGTTTTTATTGATTTCTGGATAGATAGTTCTTTTGTTTTTAAATCATTGATCTGTGTTCTGCCGCGAATGGAGCAATTGGAATTATGTGTCTGCATCTACGTGTTTTTTTGGTAGATTCTGACATTTTGTGCTATCGTGTTTTTGGTGATTTAGTGTCAATGGGTTCGTCTGCTGCGAGAGATAATCAGAACGCAGAGCTGAATAGATTCACAGGCTATAAGTCAAATGGTAAATTTGTGTGTAAATTGATTCGTGATGTACCTTTATTAATGTTTTAGTCCTTCTCTTGATTCAGAAGTTATTGTGTTGTGTTTGAAATATATGTTTATAGTTGAAAAAATGTAATCTGATTTTGTGCTTGACAGATAAAGGGACTTCCAGGAACAAAAGGAGAAAAGTTGATGAATGGATGGGAAGTTCCTGGCGATTTGATTTAGATCAGAAAAGAAACTGTTCATCTCCGCGACTTATTCAAGATTCTGATCCGTTTGCTGTAAATAATCTACTGAACGAGTTGGATTCTGGCAAGTATGGTACCATGACTAAAGAGATACAGGAGCTTGTATCTCGCAGGACAAAGCTAATACATAGCTTCTATGCAGTAAACCCGAATCTTGCATCAGCGAGTATTGATCTGAAGAATGAGGTTTCTTGGGAGGATACTGAAGGAACTGATCCTTATGATCCTGATATTGAAGGTGATAATGAGAGAAACGATCTTGCCATCGTGAAGTTTGATCCAGCACCCCAAGGATCCCACTCTTCCAGAGACATAGTTGTCATTGATTCAGATGATGATGATGTGGATCTCAACTTGCAAAGGCCTGCAGGGAAGTTTCTCATGAAGGACATTCTGGTAAGGACTTGTAATTTTCATTTAGAACTGTGTACAATATTCTTATTTTGTTTTACTAGATCATCTAACCCTGTTGAAACAATCTTCACTGGACTTCCTGTTAAAAAACACCTATGGACTGGCATGCAATGATACTGCTGCTTGTTGTTCTTTCACGTCATTATCTAACTGTTGTGCCATATGCTTCTAAGGATTGGAATTTTAAAACCAAAATACCAAAAACTGGAGCTGGTAGCAGGAGTTTTGTTCGAGAGACCAAAGCCAAAAAGCCGGTTTCAGGCACCAAACCCAAGGCAGACACAAAACCCAAAGAGCATAATGTTATGGAAACCAAACCCATAGACAAGAAAGGTGAATATGTTGGCACAGATGATGACATTGAAGAAGGTGATGAACTGTCTGATACCAATTCTGATGGTCTGGGTGACATCTGGAATGAGATGACTGTTGCATTGGAGTGTTCAAAGGTAGCTATTGCCTTTGCAACCATATTGAAGTTGTCAAATTTTCTGAGAACTTGATATGACCTTTTACATTCCTATAGCAGGATGCCATGACAGATACTCCACTTGAAGACTATGATGCTGAGAATGAAGAGGATTGCGAGCATTCTTTTATTCTGAAAGATGATATCGGTGATGTATGTCGCATTTGCGGTGTCATCAGAAGAGGAATTGAGTCAATCATTGAGTACAATTTTTCAAAGGTAAAAGAAATTAGTTTTGCATGCCATATTTTTTTCGACAGTTAGTTATTTTCTGTAGCATAAGATTTTGCAGTGGCTGCACCTGTTTATGCTGAAAAATGTTTTTTCCGTGACCTGTAACTTATAATGTGTTTCAGTTACAATTTATTTATCTGGTACATTTTTATTCAGAGCGCAGGGTATACAAGAACTTACAGCAAGTATGAAGCACGAATCTTTAGAGAACTAGACGAAAATGGAATACATGAACTGAAGCCATTTGATACTGATTTTACTGCTGCTGAAATTTGTCCGCATCCACGCCATATGAAGGAGATGAAGCCCCATCAATTTGAGGGCTTCAATTTTCTCGTTAGCAATCTTGTAACAGATAATCCAGGAGGTTGTATTATGGCACATGCTCCTGGTTCAGGGAAAACCTTCATGATTATTAGCTTCCTTCAGAGTTTCATGGCCAAATATCCTGCTGCCAGGCCACTCGTTGTGCTTCCTAGAGGAATATTACCAATTTGGAAAAAGGAATTCACTCGATGGCAAGTAGAAGACCTTCCTTTGTATGATTTTTACTCCGTGAAAGCAGATAGCCGCTTTCAACAGCTCGAAGTTCTGAAGGGGTGGGTCAAGGAGAGAAGCATCTTATTTCTTGGATATAAACAGTTCTCTTCTATTATATGCGACACTGATGATGGTCAAGCTGCTATTTCATGCCAGAATTACTTGCTGAAGGTCCCAACCATTTTAATTTTGGATGAAGGTCACACCCCTAGAAATCAAGACACCGATGTTCTAACCTCCCTTGAGAGGGTTGAAACATCAAGAAAGGTGGTTCTCTCTGGAACTCTTTACCAGAACCATGTTGAAGAAGTTTTCAACATTTTGAATCTTGTTCGCCCCAAGTTCCTGAAGATGGAGCATCCAAAGGCCATAAAGAGGCGTATTTTGAGCAGGGCAGAGATAGCGGGTTCTGCAAAATTCATTAAGAATAAGTTTGGTAGGGAGCATCAATTCTATGAGCTGATTGAGCACACTTTGATAAAAGATGAAAATCCTAAGAGAAAGCTTACTGTGATACAGGATCTGCGTGAAATGACCCAAAGGGTCTTGCATTATTACAAGGGTGATAACCTGGATGAACTCCCAGGACTAACCGATTTCTCAATCTATCTTCAACTTAGTCCGAGACAAAGATCTGATGTCAAAGAATTGAAGAAAACTGCAGTACGAAAATTCACAATTAGTGCTCAAGGCAGTGCAATTTATCTTCATCCCAAACTGAAGATGCTAGCTAAGCAGTGTGGCGTGAAAGATAGGATTGATGAAGAAAAGATTAATGGACTGATGGATAAGCTAAATGTGAAGGAAGGTGCAAAGCTCAACTTTTACCTTAGTCTCCTTCAGCTTTGTGAATCAAGCGGTGAGAAACTACTAGTCTTTAGCCAGTATCTTCTCCCACTTAAATTTTTGGAGAGAGTCACAGCTTATTTGAAGGGCTATGGTGTTGGACGAGAAATGTTTATGATAACTGGTGATTCAGATAATGAGACACGAGAGTACTCAATGGAAAAGTTTAATACTTCATCAGAAGCTCGTGTGTTCTTTGGGTCCATTAAAGCTTGTGGTGAAGGAATATCTCTTGTTGGAGCTTCACGCATCATGATATTGGATGTCCATTTAAACCCATCTGTAACCCGCCAAGCTATAGGACGAGCTTTTAGACCTGGCCAGGTGAGGAAGGTCTATGCCTATAGGTTAATTGCTTCCGAGTCACCCGAAGAAGCCGATCACTTGACCTGCTTCAGGAAGGAGTCCATTGCCAAGATGTGGTTTGAATGGGATGGCTATAGTAGCAATGAAAAGCTCGAAATGAAGAGTGTTGACATTGATAACTCTGGGGATGATTTCCTAGATACACCTCGGCTCAAAGATGGCATCATTGCTGTCTTCAAAAGGTGAGGAGCTACCTTGTTTTCAGGTAGCCTCTCGATGTCAGATGACTTATTTTGATTAACAATCATGTGAATATATGCTTATCACCTGGCTCATTGTGATTATTTTCTAGTAAATAATTGGAAGAAAAAATATTTAGTTTTATTCTGATTCGGCATCAGTGCATGCATTCTTGCTTCTTCATTTAACTGAAGTGAAGAATTACAATATATTCTACATTGAAATTCCTTTGTGCTCCACTCTAATCATGTGAAAGAAGGGAGACAGGAAGCAATATTTGATTGGTTTCCAGAATCTGCAGAGCTATATGCGTTGTTACCTCTCAGATGAATGAATCCATTGCCAGTATTCTCGGACATGCTTCCGGCACCATGTTCGCATTGCAGCAATCCCAGTGTCAATGATATTCCATTGATATTGCTGGATCTTCCCAGCTCTGAAGATGATGGAAACCTACCACCGATGCAGTTTGATTCCACAGCATGAAGCCCAGAGCTGCACATTTGTTTCACTTTCTGTGATGCTTTTTGCTCTGATCCGTGATCCATGGAGATAGGATTTGAACTTATTCTGAATATTTCTACATTCGGCATTTGCTCGGATTCCGACTCTGGTGGCTGAGAAATGGGAAATGTTGTGCATCTTTGTAGATTTTCACCTTTGTCTGCTGTTGAATTTGCAGATTTTCCAGGTGTTGGCGAGGTTTCAGATAAATATTTTGAAACCATATCAACATCTCCCAGTTCTTCTTTATACATTTCTTCAATCATCGGCTTCCAGAGACGAACCCGTGCGTTTATGAACCAGTTTGTAACCTGAACACAGGTACAATTTGTTCAGCAAAATTTACTACTACTTCCTTGTCAAATATGCTTCACTAAGCACCTGGCATCTTGTCAATCCAGTCTGTCTTGCTAACATGATCTTTTCAGAATCATTAGGATATCTGAAGAACGAAGAAAACAGCAATCAGATAAAAGATCAAAGAAAATGGCAAGGGAGGAAACTATGTATGCTCACGGATGGAGGAAGTGTTCAAATAGCCAAGCTCTCAAAATTGTAACAGAAGTCTCAGGGAGTCCTCTTTGTGACCTCCAAGCTTGCTGTTGCACAACACCAATCTGCTGAAGTGCCCTTTGTTTCCTGATCTTCTGGTCGACATACCGAAGGCGAGATATTCCAATTACTTTTTCATTTGAAGTTGCATATTCCTCCCCTAAACTTTTTCTTGCTGAATGAATGTGCATGTTTATTGCATCACGTAGACTGCGAAACTGTCGAGATATTGTCTGAAGGGCGAGAGATGTGTATGTTTTAGCTGCACCAGGGCCGGCTTTTGAATCAAATGAAGTCACTACCATCTGCATCTGATGATAGTATTGTCTGTATCTCCCTTCAACCTGTAAAAAATCCTAATAAACTACTCACTATCATTTCCCTTTCCAAAATGCATGATTTACCTCATCCAACAGTTCTAAAAGTTGGGTTAATCTGCTTTGTAGTTGTTGCTTTTCAGGGCCAGAGAGCTCGATCGATGACCTTCCGCTGGCCTTGAAGCAAATAGAAGAAGCTACAGCTGATGAAGGATCAGATGATGCAGTTTCAGGCTCACCACCATCAGCTTCTTTTCCCGGTTTAATAACCTGCTCTTTCTTAGCGTTTTTATTCCTGACAGCTTTCTTTACACTAACCACTTCATCAAGCAAATACCGTGCTGCTTTCAGGTACTTGGAATTAGGAACTACTACAGCAACATTTTCTTCTGATTCAAAGGGAATCACATTCTTGATACCATCTTCACTGATTAACAATGCATCTGGACCCAATACTGAGGTGATATCGATGTTATCATTCAGGTGCCTCATAGCTGTTAGTGGAGCATGTGGACCAAGAGTGAGGGATAGCCCCTGAAGAACACCAGAAGCTGTTCCTCCACCAAAGTTATTGAGCAAAAACAGTTGCTGAGATGTATTTGAATCTGAAGCAGCAACCATGTCTATGCAGCCACGTTGTCTCTGAAAATTGATGTATGTTAAAACATCTGATGGAACAAGAGGAGGCGTTTCTGCTTCTGCTTCACAATCCCTCAAGTAAGTCATTGTTTCAGCTTCCCTTGGAAAATATGTTCCCATTATGAACAAAGAGTTAACTGAGCAAGAACTGGTGATCTATTCTCACCTTGAGAATTGTTTGCTTTCAGATCCAACAGGAGAACCCCACAACCCCAAAACAACCCTTATCCTTGTCGCTTTTTCAGACAAGAGAGAGGGAAAAGCCAAGAAAAGAAGGCTTTTTCTTTTCTTTTTTCTGCCTAGTAACTAGATACATAGAACCACAAACTTGAGTACACAAAGATTGTCTCTCATTTTTCACAGTTATATGATGCATCTTCATTGATCATTGGACACCTTTTACCCATCCCATTTCCCTATCAGAATCACTCTAAATCCAAAGGTACGTCCCTATCCTTGGCTTAAAATTAGATTAGTTGCTGTTTGTTGGATGCTTCTCTTAAAGTATTAGCTCTTGTTGCTTGCTTTGCTTGTGGGTTTATGATTGCTTGCTTTGACTTCGTTAACACAGTACCCTCTCTAACCACCAGCTGGTGGTCCTAAACCCTTCATTATAACTTTATTTTATTGTACAAACTAAAAATATATATAATTAATGAATACATTATACTTAAATGACTAATATTATGCTTTTTATAGACCAATATTATGATTTATGAGTATCTTTTGTTTAATTTTTTCTAAGCTATTGTTTACTCTTGATGATATGTCTATATTAATTATGATTGAGCTTTAAAAAATTGTTGCGAAATTATGATGATATAATCTTCATTTTGATATAATTAATTTTTTAATCTTCATAGGGATGGTGAAAAACTAGATCCGAGCTTGGACCAATGTTTTCATACCGATCCGACGTACCGTTTCGGTCCGGATCGGTATACCGTTGGTACGATCGGTATAATTTTTTTTAATTTAAAAAAAATATATTTTTAAAAAAATATATTTTTTTATTTTTTTTCTGGTTGATCTAGTATTCTTCATACAAGTCGGTATGAAAATATGGGTTTGGACCGGATTAATCATATTCAATTACATGGGTTTGTGTCTATTTATATGGGTTTGGTTTGAGTTCGAGTTAAGAATAGACTAACTTAGACTTTATATTATTTGTGGGTCCGTAAGTCTAATGAAATTCAAACCCAAAACATGATTAACGTTTGAATAAAATGAATATTAATTGTGTAATTAAGATATTTAATAAACAAAAATTTATTTGATAAATGTTATTTTTAAAATTTTTATCAATTAGATATCTATTGAATAAAAGAAAATATTCTTGATTATATTACTTTTGATGAAAAATAATAATGTCATTTTATTATCGAGATAGGACTAATAGATATTATTTGTCTTTTAAGTATTGAATATGTTATTTCTATGATTTCAAATTATGATAATTAATATCATTTGTTTCATATTATTATAAAGTCGGGACTAATCATAGATCCATGGGTCTAGACTTGTCTATGATGGATCTGAGTAGAATATAAATGAGGTTGGACTTGAGTTTGACCCATAGCCATCTCTATTTCATATGGATGCATAACAATTTGTATCAAATTATTAATAATAACATGTGATAAACTTAACAACTTGAAATTTAGGGTTTGAGTTTTGTTGGAGTGTTTGCTAATTTATAAAGTTTTTTCTAATATTGCATTTGTAGAAAATAATAATCAGAGATTTTTTTTTGTTTCTGCAAAAAGTTGTGAACAAAGTAAATAACTCTTTTATATACCCAATGATTTATTGCCAAAAAAATTAGGAATTCTCATTAAAATCATTACAATAAATATAATTATATGATTCGATAAAATAATATAATCCTATATCGAATAATAGGGCTATATTTGATTATTGGTAATATGATGGAATTATATTTCTTTATTTTGGGTCAAATGATAAAATAATGTAATTGGTCCTTCAGTCTTCAGATTTTATACATTTGCCCCAACTTCGACAGAGTCGGTTATTGGGCGTTCGATTTGCTTCCAAACCGTGTTTCCTTCTCCTTGTGTAGTGCCGGGGAGAATGCCATCGTCTCCCAAGGCATTTCACGCGCGTCCGTCTAACTACGGTTATAGATCGCCGATTGTCGTCGTCTCTTTGTTAATCGGGATCTCTGGTTTCATCTTTGGATTAGTTGCCGTTTCATGGAGAGCAAAGGGGCATGATTTCAAGTATAGCAAGCCATTGACGGTTTCTATCAAATGGGATAAGTCTTCTGGCGGTGGAGTTTCCGATGATAGCGTAACAAGACGGAAGGTAATGGGTTTTGTCGGTATACAAACCGGGTTTGGATCCGTTGCCCGTCGCGTGTCCTTACGTCAGACTTGGTTTCCTTCTGATCATCAAGGACTGCAGCGGTAACCTGTTAAGATTTTTTTCTGTTTGGTTTTATTTTTATTGAGATACAGAAGTAATTGCCTTCTACGTTTCGTTGAGAACTTAGTGCGGACTTGTTTTGATTTTTATTTGAATCTGATTTCATGTTTAATCCGAATCTTGAACTATAGTGAATAAAGAAGCGTAGATACAAGAAGTGATTTGCAAATTCTATTTTAGTCAAGGAATGTAAGAATTTCAATAAATGAGTACAGTGAACAGTGCTTGAGTGGTGTAACTTGTGAGATAGTCTTCTTAATTGCATGATGTAGAGCTGGGGTTTATTTCTCATATGCAGCTCTGTGTTAGGTTAGAAGAAAGCACTGGTTTAGTTTTCAGATTTGTGATTGGAAAAACAAGTGATAGTTCAAAGATGATGGAACTCAAAAATGAGATCTCTAAGTATGATGACTTCATGCTTCTAGATATTGAAGAGGTGTACAGTAAGCTCCCATACAAAACGTTAGTTCTAATTGATCTCAAAGAACTCTCCTGTATGATCTTGCTCTTCTCACATTGTTTTGTTGCAGCTTAGCTTTCTTTAAAGCTGCATTTTCCCTGTATGATGCTGATTTTTACGTCAAAGTAGACGATGACATATATCTTCGACCCGGTAATTAGTTTTCCGAAAACTATGCTCTCTTAGAGCTCTGTGCATGATTGATTTAAACAATTATTTTTGTTGATTTAAATAGACCGCCTTTCCTTGCTTCTTGCTAAAGAACGTTCTCATTCACAAACATATATTGGGTGTATGAAGAAAGGCCCTGTATTTACAGATCCCAAGCTTAAGTGGTTCGTTATGTTTAACTCATCAACAATAACTTATTTTCTCGATGATTAGTTTATTGAAATGTACGTAGGTACGAACCGTTGTCACATTTGCTTGGAAAAGAATACTTTCTTCACGCTTATGGTCCAATATATGCTCTTTCAGCTGATGTTGTTGCAAGCTTAGCTGCCTTGAGAAATGACAGGTTTAACTTATCTCTACAATAATATGCTTGTGTTTCGTATTTGTTATGTGCGTATTTGTTGCATATACAGTTTCCGAATGTTCAGTAATGAGGATGTGACGATCGGTTCATGGATGCTTGCAATGAACGTCAATCATGAAAATGTAAAAGAATTATGTGAAGGAGATTGTTCACCTTCATCTATAGCCATATCGGATATTCCCAAGTGTTCCGGTAATCCAACAACCTCGGTCATTTTATTACGTAACACAACAACAAATAGAGTGACTAGATTGTTGGTGAGTTTACAGGACTATGCCATCCTGAGAAAAGGATGTTGGAGCTTCATGCAAAGGAGATTTGCTCCAAGAGCTCCACTCTCCGATCCGATGACGACGATTCCAAGTAGCTCTTCTTTTATTTTAACACTCACCTTACACCTTCAAAAGGTACACATAATTTGATAGTTTTATAGCGTGTGAATTGGTTTGAGCTTGTGTTGCTTATATAAAAGCAAAAGCACAAACCATTTTTCATTGATGTTTGCTAATTATATTATATTATATTATATGGGCAAGCAACAGAACCCTAGAATTTATACACATTATTCAAATCTTATAAATTTACTATCATTTTATTTTTTAGTTTTTAATAGTTGGCTAAAAAACGTTTTATTTTATTTGTATATATAAATACATATTGATATAAAACATATTGATATAATTTTATTCTTTTTATTTAAGAATTATATACACCATCATATTTTAGTACACTTTAGTTTTTAATAAATACTATATTATTCACCACAATTTTAGGGAAAATAAAGATTTTTCATTTTTTCAAAATTAGATTAGTGATTCAAGATGGGAAGTAAATTAAATACTAAATAGTTAAATGGAAGAGCGAGCCCCCGCCCGAGTTGCTATGGGCTTACTTTTCACGTTTTCTCTTGGCGCCTCGCGATTTCCCCCAAATTTCCACGACCCTGTCGCTTTTACTTCCACGACGGATTATCCATGAACTGCATCGCTTTTTTCTTCAACTGGTTGTCGTATCTGGGCTTGAGTTTACTGTTTTCCAGTTCCTGAAGTTTGTTATTCCGGCTCTTGATGGCTTCCGAGGAAAACAATTCCGTGATTAAGGCAAGATTGTTGATTTTTTGGTTTTGGTAGGTATGAGATGGTTGAGCTCAGTTATATTCTTTGGTTTAGAGCGCTACAGTGCTCATGGTGGGTGCCGGTGGTATTGGCTGCGAGCTGCTCAAAACCCTCGTCTTAACTGGTTTCAGTGATATACATATCGTGAGTATAACCTTCTGNTATATGCTCTTTCAGCTGATGTTGTTGCAAGCTTAGCTGCCTTGAGAAATGACAGGTTTAACTTATCTCTACAATAATATGCTTGTGTTTCGTATTTGTTATGTGCGTATTTGTTGCATATACAGTTTCCGAATGTTCAGTAATGAGGATGTGACGATCGGTTCATGGATGCTTGCAATGAACGTCAATCATGAAAATGTAAAAGAATTATGTGAAGGAGATTGTTCACCTTCATCTATAGCCATATCGGATATTCCCAAGTGTTCCGGTAATCCAACAACCTCGGTCATTTTATTACGTAACACAACAACAAATAGAGTGACTAGATTGTTGGTGAGTTTACAGGACTATGCCATCCTGAGAAAAGGATGTTGGAGCTTCATGCAAAGGAGATTTGCTCCAAGAGCTCCACTCTCCGATCCGATGACGACGATTCCAAGTAGCTCTTCTTTTATTTTAACTCTCACCTTACACCTTCAAAAGGTACACATAATTTGATGAATTGGTTTGAGCTTGTGTTGCTTATATAAAAGCAAAGCACAAACCATTTTCATTGATGTTTGGGTTTTCATTATAAATTCTAATTATATTATATGGGCAAGCAACATAACCCTAAAATTTATACACATTATTCAAATCTTATAAATTTACTATCATTTTATTTTTTAGTTTATAATAGTTGGCTAAAAAACGTTTTATTTTATTTGTATATAAAAAAACATATTGATATAATTTTATTCTTTTTATTTAAGAATTATATACACCATCATATTTTAGTACACTTTAGTTTTTAATAAATACTATATTATTCACCACAATTTTAGGGAAAATAAAGATTTATCATTTTTTCAAAATTAGATTAGTGATTCAAGATGGGAAGTAAATTAAATACTAAATAGTTAAATGGAAGAGCGAGCCCCCGCCCGAGTTGCTATGGGCTTACTTTTCACGTTTTCTCTTGGCGCCTCGCGATTTCCCCCAAATTTCCACGACCCTGTCGCTTTTACTTCCACGACGGATTATCCATGAACTGCATCGCTTTTTTCTTCAACTGGTTGTCGTATCTGGGCTTGAGTTTACTGTTTTCCAGTTCCTGAAGTTTGTTATTCCGGCTCTTGATGGCTTCCGAGGAAAACAATTCCGTGATTAAGGCAAGATTGTTGATTTTTTGGTTTTGGTAGGTATGAGATGGTTGAGCTCAGTTATATTCTTTGGTTTAGAGCGCTACAGTGCTCATGGTGGGTGCCGGTGGTATTGGCTGCGAGCTGCTCAAAACCCTCGTCTTAACTGGTTTCAGTGATATACATATCGTGAGTATAACCTTCTGCAGGCTGGGGAACTTGTTCTTTATACTTGAGTCTCTATTGTAATTAGACGGTGCTGTGATATTTGTTGTTTTTGGTCTTCTTGGGATCTCAATTAGGGTTTTATGTAAGGCACTTTTAGCGATTAGGGCCTCTATCCTTATCATTCGAGATTTAATATGTGGTTATAATGTGGGACGCTGCCCGCTGGCAATTTACATTTGTGTTCTCATGTTATATTATTTGGATTGCCCCATGGGCTGCGTCCTGTTTCAAATTCATGATTTTTGTGGTGATCCCTGTTGCTTTGTATTTTCTGAAGGATTCCTACCTTTTATGCAAACGATTAGTAATATTGTGTAAATGTAGTCTCATGGCCATTTTATGATTATGATTGCCAGATTGACATGGACACCATTGAAGTTAGCAATCTAAACCGACAGTTCTTGTTTCGGCAATCACATGTTGGGAAATCTAAGGCTAAAGTGAGTGGTCGACCAAATTTTTTATTTATTTTCTAGTTTGAAACTGTACGGATTAATTTGAACAGGTTGCTCGTGATGCGGTGCTGAAATTTAGGCCTCACATCAACATTACATCATATCATGCCAACGTTAAAGATTCTGAGTTCAATGTTGATTTTTTTAAACAATTCAATGTTGTCTTGAATGGGCTAGATAATTTAGATGCAAGGCGACATGTAAACCGCCTGTGTTTGGCAGCTGGTGTACCATTGATCGAAAGTGGAACAACGGGCTTCCTGGGACAGGTGGTATTTTCTTGTAAGAAATATAAGTATTTCACCATTTAAATATGGTATTTGTAGCTCTGCCACCATTTAACTTTTGTTTACTTTCTTAACCTTCCATGTTGTAACATTTGCTATCTTTCAATTTTCTGATCTATTTCACTGCTTTCCGGAGGCAGGTTACTGTTCACGTGAAGGGTAGAACAGAATGTTATGAATGTGAGCCTAAGCCAGCGCCCAAGACATACCCTGTTTGTACAATCACAAGTACCCCTTCTAAGGTAGGAATCCATGTTGACACTCTATATTTAAAGAGTGAGATTAGTGTGTTTTTTTATCCTATCTGCAGACCTGTCATCTGTATGTGTGTATGTAGATATGTTTGCCTCTGTGATTGTTGGGTCACTGAAAAATAGTTCTTTTTGTGAAACGGGTTAGGTCCGAACAGTGCTGGTCCTTGAAGTTGAATAGAGCTGCAACTTTAATTACAATTTTTTGTGTTTTCTAAAGTTTGATAGATTTATGTCCCTGAATTTCAGTTTGTCCATTGCATTGTATGGGCCAAGGACCTTCTTTTTGCGAAATTGTTCGGGGACAAAAATCAAGATAATGATCTAAATATGCGCTCTAGTGATGCCTCTAGCTCATCATCTTTGTCAAAGGATGCATTTGAACGCAAAAATGGCGAGAGTATTGGACAATATGGAAGGAGAATCTTTGATCACGTTTTTGGCTATAATCTTGAGATTGCTTTGTCTAATGAAGAGACATGGAAAAATCGTAAAAGGCCTAAACCCATATATTTCAAAGATGTAGTTACTGATGATGTCATCCACGAGAATGGATGTCAGTCAGTCGCTGTAGATGCACATTCCAAGTCCGCTATGGCATCCCTGGGTCGTAAAAATCCTCAGGATATTTGGTGTTTGAAGGAGAACACCATGATATTTCTCGAAGCTCTGAAATTACTGTTTTCCACCAGAAACAAGGTTTGTAGAATTTCCCATTCTTGATTTTATTTATGATTCTCATCTTAGTACTGGTTGTGCCATTCTTTACACTTTCTCAGGAGATAGGTAATCTAGCGTTTGACAAAGATGATCAGTTATCTGTGGAATTTGTTACTGCTGCTGCAAATATCAGAGCTTCCTCATTTGGAATCCCTCTGCATTGTCTATTTGAGGCTAAAGGCATTGCTGGCAATATCGTGCATGCTGTTGCCACAACTAATGCCATCATTGCAGGGCTGATTGTTATTGAAGCTATTAAGGTTTTGCATGATGATATTAAAAACTATAGGTAAGATACATTTTTCTCCAGAAATGGAAGCCCCAATGAAACTGATCATTGATTATTTTTATCAGAAAAGGGGCACAAATATTTTGCTTACGCCACTCTTTTTTCATTGTCTGAGTTGCTTTACCTCATATTTTAGGATGACATATTGCCTTGAGCACTCTTCTAGAAAGATGCTTCTCATGCCCGTTGAACCATTTGAACCAAAAAAGTCTTGTTATGTCTGCTCTGAGGTTGGTTTATCTTTCCTTGTCGTATCCTGCACTTAAATTGACTTACCATCTGTTCTTTGTGAAATTAGTGTGGTGTTTTTATAATTTTTCCCGTATGTTGAATTAGACACCATTGACTCTTGAGATAAACCCACATCATTCAAAATTGAGTGATCTCGTGAACAAGATTGTTAGAGCAAAACTTGGCATGAATCTGCCACTGATAATGCATGGTTCTAACCTTCTGTATGAAGTCGGAGAAGATCTTGATGAATCTGAGGTTGCAAACTATGAAGCAAACCTTGAAAAGGTTTGGTTTCTCTTTATAAACCCTTTTGTTGCTTTCTCGAGTCTCTTCATTGTCCAAACATGCCAGCACCGTTCCTTACATGTTCCATGTTTCTCAGGTTCTGTCCGAGCTTCCTCCACCTGTTGTTGGTGGAACTGTTATTACAGTCGAGGATCTTCAGCAAGTGCTAAAATGCAGTATTAACATCAAGCATAGGTGCTACTTTCCCCCTTTTTACTTCCAACTTATCTGCATCCTGTTTGTCTCTTGCGATTTGCATCGTTTTTTTATCTGTATATCAGTATATTAACAATGGCTAGCGTTCTCTTTGATTTTATGGCAAACTTGGCAGGGAGGAATTTGATCCAGAGAAGGAGCCAGACGAAATGGTTCTATCTGGCTGGACACAGCCCGTAGCAGTCGAGAAGAACGAAAATGGCGTGAGCACCTCTTATGTATCCGCAGCATCAACTCTACCCCAGAAAGACGATGATTTAGAAATCGTCGAGACTCATATAGGGAAGAAACGAAAGTTTTCCACTGGCAGTAGTTCCTCATTTGATCAGGAGAAAAAAGCCAAAAAGACAACAGAAGAAATCACTGATGCTCATTGAAAATCCTTAGGTGTTAGCAAGTAGAAAATGAAGCTAGACAAAGAAAGTTGATTTTTTGTTGTTTTCTTGTAATTTTTTAAGTTAGCTTTTGGTTGCGGTTCAAGAGCAGGCATTCTGTGTGATCGAATTTGCTACTAATTTAATTTTCCATACTCCACTCCAATTAATCAATGAATGAAGTCATGACTAATTTCATTTATCATGCACCAATAATATTAATAGTGGATTGGTGGTGTAACAGTGGACAAATTTTGCCGACAAGGCTACTATTATAGCAACGCACACAGAGAACTGGAAATAAGACAACAATCACATAACCTTTTGTTCTTCTTTCTTCAATGTTGTCCGTCTTTACAGTGTTTTGTCTGTGACTGTGTATCTGTGTGTCTGGAGTAGCTAGCTACCTCTGAAAATAATAGAAAGTTAAATACAAATGACACTTAGTACAATGAAAATGTATATTGTAACGAAACCTTACTCTCAGTACTTGAAGATCTTGCCCAAAAAAAACTCTTCCTGGGAACTGTTTGATTCTGGGGAATTGATCCGGAGCCAAGGGAGAAGTAACGTCGAAGAAAAGGCATTCTTGTTGAACTTGAGCTGATCTTTGAATCTCTTCTGCCACTGGTTTTACGAGTATCTTTAGTCCTGCGATCGAGGGTGCTTTTTGTAGACATCGACTCCCATTCAATTCTCAATGCCTTGTCACACAATTTTGCTGTCTTTTTCTCACCAAAAGCACAGACAGGGCAAGCAGGATCATACTTGTTGATATCAGGAGTCATGTATTCTAAGCATTCACCGTGGTATGCATGCCCGCAAGTTAGAACAGCAACGACAGCAATTTCATTAAAGGATATTAGCTTTTGAGTGGTCCAACTCCATGAAGAACTCTCGGTTAGAAGCTTGGAACAGATGCCACAACTCTGCATATCAAATGAAGATTCCGACTTATGCTCACTATTTCTGCATAATTTTTCATGACTGAAGATTGAAGATATCTCGCTGTCAAAAGACCATCTCTCTCTCTGATTAGTTATGAGTTGCTCAGAGAATGCAGGGATTGACCAGCTTTCAGAAGATCCCCTGGTTGATTCATTACCCCATACAGATGGCTCTTCGGATATTGCGAATGTCGGTGACCGGTACTCGGGAATTTGACTATCAGATATCTGCCGTGCGAACGAACGATGATGAACTCTTGAAGGAGTTGCATTTGCAAGAAACAGGTGAGTTTGGGAAGATAAGGGAGAGCCTGGCAAGGATGAGACACATGGAACTGAAGAGGATAACTTGGTAGGGAATGGACATGAAACGGATAGTGATCCAGATGACTCTTTGACCTGAAAAACATGAAAGCCGGAACAATTAACTCTAAAAATCCCGAGAAAAGTATTCAAATGTATGCCTTCAACAATAGAAATCATATGAAATTCAACTAGCATCTTCACATACCTTGTGAAGATACCTAGAAGCAACGGGATCTGCACAGAACATAAACATATTAACTTCTAGCAGGGAAATATACAATAGTTTATGTGATAATCTGAAGCAAACTTTGAAATGGCATGCACTAGTTTACCAGAAGATGGAAGCATTAAACTTTTGCCATTTCCTTCAGCTGGGGACTTCTGCCAAGTGAGTGATCGAAAGCTATCAATTGGACTACCTTCATCTGAAGCAAACGTAGCTTCAGCAGTGGTACCAGATTTGACTTCGAATCGATCATCATCACGACCCTCGTTGCGTAACCAATCTACAGTTGTTTCTTCACCAACTACTCGCACACGATTATCCCATCTAAAGCTCCAAGAAGGTGAATTGTGGGAATGCCTCTGTGTTGCGGTAACAGGCGATCCACAGATTATAGTTCTGTCTTTAGCAGCAACACAACAAGCAGCCCCCATTCAGTGGACATAAATAGTACAACCTGAAAATTATTGTAATTAACAGCAAAATACCATGAATCAACTCATCAAATACATTATAATTTATATCTACCTATGAAATGCACACTCATTTTAAAAAATGACAATTTTCCGTTTTAGAAATAGCCATCGTCGTTTGTCACATACAAAGATATATCATCCTATCAGTTCCAATTGCAGTGTGGAGGCGATATTCCTAATCAAAACTCAGGTAAAATATGCGATTAGAAACTAAAGGAATAAATCAATAAAACTAATTCAAGGCTCGAAAAAATCATAATTTGTACAAATTTCCAAAAAAAATTGTCTTCTCCTTACAACCGAATACTTCCCCCAAAAGCAGCTGTCCTTCAAATAAATAAAACAGTAGCGAAAAAGTATGAAATTTATAAAAGTAAGATGAAAAACAAATTCTCCAGTTCATGTTGCTAAATATGGAAAAGTTCAGTTAAACCCTCAAAACAGACGGTTCCCACACAGTAAAGATCCGAAACTCAAGCCTAAGTTACAGGAAAATCAATGTCAAAATCATTTTATCAATTAATATTACCATCCATTAATATCCATCTCCATCTCTTATCAACAAATTCTCGCGGGAACAAAGAAACAGAATTTGCAAAAAAAATAAAAATACTCCGATAAATCAGCCAAAAAGTAAACAAATTTCCAGTATCAGAAGAAGATCCTTACGTTGTCTCACGGGTAACCAGAAGCGTTTGCCTCTTACCAACCCTAGACAGAAGAAGGAAGAAAAAAAACGAAGAGTCAGTGACAGACCTTCAATAACAAAATCATAAACTAATACTTTGCGTATAGAGATTAGAGAGCGAGAGCGTGTGGATACGCGGGTAATTTGTTTAACGACGTTAACTGCCTAACAGTCGGTCCCACGGACCATGGTCCTTGTGTGAACGGAGGGACTTAACGCCGTCAAATCATTACTTTTCGTCCAATATGGAACTTGAAATGACATCTTCCTTGATTTGTTAATTAATACTAATAATATAGTTAAAATATAATATATTTTTATTTACAATTAATAATTTTAATTATTGGGCTTTCCGCGTTTCTGTCGACTTTTTTCTAGGCGTTTTGTAATGGCGACGAGTAAGAACCCTCGTTGAATTTTATTGATTTTTACTTGTGTTGTGAATTATGTAATCAGATATTCATCTTACTCATTATTTAGAGTTGGATTACGAGTATAATTTTGAATTCGTGGTATTTAGGGTTCCCAGAAATTGTACAGGTCTTAACGATTGGTGTTATATTTGTAGTTTAGGGTTTTAGAGATGAATTTGTGATGGTATTTTTGGGAGTCCGTTTGAATGTAAATTGGGTGAAGTGATTCTGGTCGTTAATGTTGAATGATGCTGTGATTAGCCTCAAAGCACTTATATGTCCTGGACAAATTGAAGATCTTATTGTTGATCTTGAGGAATTCGATGTTGAGACAGATGCGCCAGGGGCCAGCTGCTAAATGCATTGGAAGAAAAAATTGCAGAGTTCTTAAGACGAAAAAGGAAGTCCTGGCCTTGCACCCTTTCGTTATTGTTTTTAGTATGTTTTTCGTGAGTTGCTTTTATGTATTTCCTTGTGCATGTAAGTGAGTTGTCCTCACAGTATTTAAACACTCTGCTCTCTCTGTTTTAGATATGGAAAACATGTTTTTGCTTCTACATCTGTCCCGTGTTTTTTCATTGTTCATCCAAGTTTCTGTTTTTCGTTCAATGCCGATACCAAATTCCATCACTTTTGTGCAATGAATGAATCTGTTATTTACTAAATTACACAACACATATCCAAGCCAAAAAATCATAAATCACGACAACAAACACAACCATATTTGCATATACATCTACAGCAAGACAATCCAAGTTTTTCAGTTAAGACCTCCATTGATGGGACAAGAGTTTATCAGGAAATAAGAAGGGATTGTAACTGCTACACACGACGAATGATCAAGGTGATCGATTTAACATGTGTTAATTTGCTTAAGATGATGATCTACTAAATTATTTGTTCTGTGAATGTCTTCAAGCTATGTTATATTAATTGTGTTTGATGGAATGTCTAGTTATGAATCAATCTTGAGATTAGTTTTGTTCAACAATTTCTATAGAAATTGATGTTTTGTGCAGTAAAATTCCAATAGCTTCTTCTTTTTCTCAATGTAGGCCAAAATTGGATCGATATGTTTCTTAGCACCAACCTTGTTCAATTGTATTAAAAATAATAAATTATTATATCACTACTAGTATAAACTAAAATATTTTTAGTTCATAATATACATTTATGCTACTTCATATTATACTACTTCTTTCGTTCAAAAAAACAAACACAGCAAGCCCGGGTCACTTGCTGAAATGGGCCTTTAGCCCAACATGGAGCCCAAGTACAGCTGCTGCCCTCCTTGTCCTTGTATATTGGACCCATGGGACAGGCCAAGTGGTTCCCCATGTGTTATCGCGATAATTTATTTATTTTTGGCGTTAAGCTATTGTCCACTTTTATTATTTTTTAGAAATTCTATTCATATTTCATAATTTTGATTTGGATCACTTAAAATGAGTGACGTTTGTATATGACCCTCCAACTTTCGGGTGGTGTGAAGGATATGTTCTCCAAGTTACGAAATTACAAATATGACATATCAAGTTAACAAAAATATGCAAATATGACACCTCACGTTAATAAAAATATGCAAATATGACCCTCCAATTTTAATTAAATGCATGTACGACACCTCAAGTAAACAATACCGTTTAATATTGATCCTCTACGACATTGTTATTGTTTTACGTCCGGATGCACATTTCTCGAACTTGAAGTATCAATTTTGTATAATTTTTCGTATAAAAGATTTATTTGTATAATTTGTGAACGTTGAGAACGAATACTGCCAACGAAAAATGTTTGTAAATTTAACGGAAAATCATGTGCCAAATACAAGGGGTAAAAAACAAACGATTTTTGATAACTTGAGGGGTCATTTCTGTAATTTTATAAATTGGAAGACATAACTTTTACACATCTCCTATGTTGGAGGCTATTTATGCAATTTTCTCCACTTAAAATATTAATTGTAAAGTTTATTCCACTTTTGAGTAGATGACAAAGGAAAAACTAAAATCCAACACGTGCTACCATATATCTCCACGTGGACTGTGGCATGGGTCTTCACTCTTCGTTAATAAATTAAAATGGGAAAATTCGAATGTTAATTGTTAACTTTCCATTTCTTAGCTTTAGATTATTTTTCTTACAAAATCTGTTTATGTAAAACAAAGATACAATATTCGATATCAGTGAAAACTGCAGATTATCGAATTCAGTCTCTCAAGTTATATGAAATCGAACGTTGTTTTGTGTATTTTGTGGGGGAAGATTTTGAAATCGGGATAGGGACTGCACTAGGCAACGGCTAATTCCAGAGTTTGGAAAAGCGAGGATCATAGTGACCGGCTGATGTTTTTTAATATTTGGGTCTGTTTCCTGGTTTTGCAGCTTCCCATGTGTAAATATCATAATTTGCCGATNTTTTTTTATTTAAAAATCATATAATAAAAAGAAAACAAAAATATTGAATAAGATATTGTCGAATAAGAAACTCAACAAGTGATAATATAAATACCAAATTTTAGAAAAAAAAAGAATTCATTATGATACAAACGATGAAAATTTGATTCGGAAAAAAATATATATATATGAAAAATATAGTTAACAATGTAAGACGGTGCATCAAAATTTGTAAATTGCATAAAAGTCTCGAAGTTGATATAATGTGTGATTTTGGCTTCCATGTTTCAAAATTGCGTTGTTGATCCCTGAACTTCCAAAAACGTTTATATTGAATCATAATACTCGTTAATTTTTTAAACATATCAATAGTTTATATTGATCAATTAACCTTTAAAAAAAATGAAATGACAATGTTTCTAAACTTTGAAAATTTTAAAAATAACGCATAAATTATCAAAACCACTTATACGAAAAACCACTACTATTTACTCGATAGTCATTTTTAAACGGTTTTGAAACTTCAAGTAGTTCTCATGCAAATTACAAACTTTGGGGACATCGCTTTTACATTATCTTAAACATTGGGGTCAATGTCGTAATTTTCTGGTAAAAAATAATGAGTAGAATGCATAATGCATTTTCAGAATTAAATCTGAAATTGATTATGCATTATAGTTAAAAAATCAGAATATATTATGATTATAATTCATAATTAGAATTTAAAATGGATACTGTTATGTTTCAAAAAACAGATTATTCATTCTATTCTATAATGGATGAACACAGCCTTAGTTTTAGATTATTTTTCTTACAAAATCTGTTTATGTAAAACAAAGATACAATATTCGATATCAGTGAAAACTGCAGATTATCGAATTCAGTCTCTCAAGTTATATGAAATCGAACGTTGTTTTGTGTATTTTGTGGGGGAAAATTTTGAAATCGGGATAGGGACTGCACTAGGCAACGGCTAATTCCAGAGTTTGGAAAAGCGAGGATCATAGTGACCGGCTGATGTTTTTTAATATTTGGGTCTGTTTCCTGGTTTTGCAGCTTCCCATGTGTAAATATCATAATTTGCCGATTAGAGAAGAATACCCGAAAGCTGCTCGACGAAAAGCCTACATGGGGATGGGTGATGTTAGATAAATATAAAGTTTAGTTTTTTAGCCCGTGTCTTCATAGAAGAATAATGATTTTCTTGGGATTTCGGGCCATGGCAGAAGCTTCTATACATTATATTATTACATTGACGACGGCCATGTGTATGCCAGCCAGTGTTGTTTTGCTTAGGACGTGGAACGACCATACAAATAATGGCGTTGTTGTTTCACAATTCACATACGGTACTCCAATGGCGTTTCTTTGTGTTATGGAGTAATTTTCTCACTTGACTTACCTGATTTGCCTTAAATGCGGGTGGCATATACGATTTGAAAGGGTAGGATTTTTCGTCAAGAGGGACTTCTTTCGCCTAGAAAAAACCACGATCTATCACCATTTTCAGTTCTATAACCTTTCCATGCAGTCTATTGAACGCCACTATCTGCTTCTCTTTTCACCAAAACGTATTGTTCTTCAGAAATTTCCCATCTTTTTCTAAATACCAGTACTCATTTTTCATTCCCCGTTTCAAGGTGCGTTTCTCATTACATTCATTCATATCACAAGGAATTCTCAGAATAAATACTCCGATTGCATTTCATTCTTGGCTGCCTTAATCTAAATTTTCCATTTTTCTGTGATCTGCTTTGTTTTTTAAGCGCTTTTCAGTGATTAAAATGACGTATATATTCTATTGATTTGGATCAGAGAGTGAACAAGATGAATTCTTGCTTTGCAACGGTTAATACACCGGCTCTATCTGGGAATGGATTTTTGGGGCAGAAGGTTCGGGGCAGTGCTTGTCCTAATATCTTTTGGAAAAGCAACAGCAAGAAGATCAAATCTGGGGTAGCTTATTCTGTTCTAACCAGAGAAAACAATGAAAAACTGGTTAGCATTTCCACTTATTCACTGTTTTTATGTATTTGTTTGTAATCTGTATAAAATCTTATTTTTCATAAAACTTTAGAGTGCAATATTTGAAATGATTTTCAGACAATTCAAGCACCAAAATTCGTGAAAAAAATGGCAAATCCAGAGAATGTTGCTGCTATAATTCTTGGTGGAGGAGCTGGCACACATCTCTATCCACTTACAAGGAGAACTGCAACCCCTGCTGTAAGGAAATTTTGTTATGGTTTATCTATAAATCACCATCAAGATTTCATTTTCTCGTGATATGAGTTGCAGGTTCCAGTTGGAGGATGCTACAGGCTAATCGACATCCCGATGAGCAACTGCATCAACAGTGGGATCAACAAGATATTTGTGCTGACTCAGTTCAATTCTGCTTCCTTGAATCGGCACATCTCCCGCACATACACTGGAAATGGCATCAACTTCGGTGATGGATATGTTGAGGTTGAAGATTCGAAAACTAAAATCACATAACCATTAACATTATTTCATGGTTTGCTTATGATTCGCAGGTTTTGGCTGCAACTCAGACGCCTGGAGAGACGGGTAAACAATGGTTCCAAGGAACAGCTGATGCTGTTCGACAATTTACATGGTTGTTTGAGGTGATTCATGACTATATTTTGGCTTCTAGTCTCCGATGTCAATCGTTACTTAATTTTTAAGGTAGAACACAAACCTTTTGATATGATTCTTGCAGGACACCAAGGCAAAAAATATAGACAACTTACTGATTTTGTCTGGGGATCAGCTTTACAGAATGGACTACATGGATTTTCTTCAGGTAACTGTTTTATCTTTAAAATGTTTAATTGTGATTTGAAATTCACAGTTTTTTTCTGTTCAAATTTAAACAGAACCACATTGACCGAAATGCTGATATCACACTTTCATGCGCTCCTGTTGGTGATAGGTTCGTGTTAATGATACTATTTCCGTTTAAATCCCGATGCTTTATTTGGTTTCTTGTTTTTGTTATTTCGTTTGTAGAGATAACTTTCGAGAAATCTGTTTTTTTTACTTTCAGTCAAGCGTCTGAGTTTGGCCTTGTGAAGATAGATAGCCGAGGCCGCATAGTGCAATTCTCTGAAAAACCAAAAGGGGATGATATGAAAGCAATGGTATTATTATTTTTTCTCCAAGCTTGCAACGTAATATTTTTTATCATGTTCGTTCTGTGTCGAAGCAAGTGGATACCTCAATCATCGGGCTGTCTCCTGAGGAAGCATTGAAATCACCATACATAGCTTCAATGGGAGTTTATGCTTTTAAAACAGATGTGTTATTGGAGCTTCTCAAGTTTCGATACCCGACCTCGAATGACTTCGGTTCTGAGATCATACCCTCATCAATCAAGGAACATAATGTGCAGGTTAATACGAAAACGATGTGTATATTTGGCTACATTTTCAGAATGAGATTAAAGGGTTTTTTTTTTTGAAGGCATATATATTCCGAGACTATTGGGAGGATATCGGGACGATTAAATCGTTCTACAATGCTAACTTAGCTCTTGCTGATGAGGTTATTGATTCATATTATCTCTTTTGATAGCTCACCATTTTCATTTCCCTTTGGTATTCGCATTCGTAGTTTCCAAAGTTCGAGTTTTATGATCCGAAGACTCCATTCTACACGTCTCCCCGATTCTTACCTCCGACAAAGATCGACAATTGCAAGGCAAGTAATCTACAATGTGCATTTTACAATTCCCATAAGTGATTGTGTGTTGTTAAACCTTGTTCAGATCAAGAACGCCATAATTTCACATGGTTGCTTTCTTCGTGAATGCATTGTTGAACACTCTATAGTCGGAAAACGGTCTCGTTTAGACTCCGGTGTCGAATTAAAGGCAAGCTTTACTCTTCCTTAGAAAACAATAGAATTCATGATCATCATATGTAACAGGATACTCTGATGATGGGTGCTGACAATTACCAAACGGAATCCGAGATCGCTGCACTTCTCGCACAAGGAAAGGTTCCGATGGGGATCGGAAGAAACTCGAAAATCAGGTAATCAAACATAGCCATATATACATAGAAAATCATCCTATTTATTGTATGTTTCGTGTTCGTGCAGAAACTGTATAATTGATAAGAACGCGAGAATTGGGAAGAATGTGATTATCCAGAACAAAGATGTAAGCTTTTTTTATCAGTTCAGGATAATGAATTTTTTTATCCTTTTGAGTGTGTGTTAATAGGGTGTGGAAGAAGCAGAAAGACCAGAGGAAGGGTTCTATATACGTGAAGGGATCATTGTGATCCTGGAGAAAGCAATTTTAAATGATTTCACTATTATATAGAAGTAATTATATCTAGAATAATCGTCCAATAACTTTACTATATAATAAATAATCCATGTCACGGTTGTGGGTTGTCTAGGTCCTCTTAAATTCATGTAGTTTTGACAAATATTCGATCGATATGATGTTTGTGTTGGTTGACTTTCTAATATCCAATGAAATCAAATATATTATATACTTGACACTCAACTCCAAAATTTGTAATAATTTGTTTTTTATATGCACGATATTATTCTATTTGTACTAATTTTAAGGATTAATATACATTTTTTGTGGTTTTATTTTTTTCTTAGTGATAAATTGTTTAATACGTCATCTACCATATATATATATAGTATTTACAATAGAGTGAACATATTTAATTTTTTGGTTGCATTAGAAAGTTAAAAGTAAAATTGTGAGGATTGAGTGCTATTAATTAGGGTTATTTTAATTCAATACACGACAACATCTTACAAATTGAAAGTGAATAATTATATTTGGTATCGGAACAGAACTCGAATTATAATGTGTGTCTGAGATAAATCTCAACAAGGATGTCGAGTTCTTAATAAGAGGTAGATGTAAGATCCCTAGGAGATATGAATACATATTAGATAAATCTCAACATTGACTATAGTTTATAGACGTGAAACGTTAAAAAATTAAGTGTAATGATTTGTTATCAATTAGATGAGACATTTTTATAACAATATAATAAGGATATTAGTAGAAATCTCACACTTAAATAGAGATATCATAGGTGATCCAATGGAATATAATTAGAGAAAAATTAAAATCATCAAGAGTATAGGGGAAGTTATTAGAATTACTATCCTAATAAAAAACGTTTTTATTAGTAATGGAGTTATATTGAGCCCATGAAAGTAATGAAGCAATACGTTAAACCCTAAAGGCCCAGTATGTATGCCTAAATCGTAACAAAAGAATTCAGAATTGAGTCGTAGCCTGTGAGGCCGCCATTGTTAAATTACTGATCTTTCTCATCCTCCGGCGCCGCCTTCAATGGGAAAAGTGAAGGGAAAGCATCGCTTGGACAAGTACTACCATCTCGCTAAAGAGCATGGGTACAGATCTCGCGCTGCCTGGAAGCTTGTTCAGCTTGAATCCAAATATGGGTTTCTGCGGTCTGCCCACTCAGTGCTTGATCTCTGCGCCGCTCCTGGAGGATGGATGCAAGTCTCTGTGGAGCGGGCGCCCGTCGGCAGCCTTGTAGTTGGTGCCGACCTTGATGCAATTCGGCCAATCCGTGGCGCGATTTCGGTCCAGGAGGATATAACAGTGCCCAAGTTTAGGGCTACTATTAAGAAGATTATGTCTGAGAATGGATGCCGGGCGTTTGATGTCGTGTTGCATGACGGGTCCCCGAATGTGGGTGGTGCATGGGCGAGGGAAGCAACTAGTCAGAATGCCTTGGTTATTGACTCGGTGAAGCTTGCAACTGAGTTTCTGACCCCAAATGGAACTTTTGTAACCAAGGTTTGCTTTTAAAACTGTGTTGTTTTTGCTATTTCACTGAACCGTTTTTTGCTACTTCTGTGAACTCGAAACTCACATACTTTTATTGGTTATTGTTTTCAGGTGTTTAGATCTCAAGATTATACAGCAGTTCTATATTGTCTTAGACAGGTAATTCTCGACTGTATTTCATTTTATATGCATATTTGAAGATGATCGTTATAAATAACCGGAATTTTCTTGTGCAGCTGTTTGAGAAAGTTGAGGTTGATAAGCCACAGGCTAGTAGATCTGCATCAGCTGAAATATATGTTCTAGGTCTTAAGTACAAGGCACCTGCAAAGATTGATCCCCGTCTTCTTGATGTAAAGCATCTGTTTCAAGGTGGAAAAGAACCTCCAAAAGTAAGTTTTCGTGGGTTTTTTAGGTGACCTGCGTTCAACGTTTTTTAAAGTCACTTCATTTGATATATATAATGCCAGGTTGTGGACGTACTCAGAGGAACAAAACAAAAGAGGCATCGTGATGGGTAATGCCTAGTTTTGCTTCTCCTATTTTTGGTGGTTTATGAATTTTGGTTCAAGCTGTCTTGTTATTTGTAGTGGAAATCCATTTATAGTATAACTCAATCTTTACAGTTATGAGGATGGAGATACAACACTCAGGAAGCTGAGCTCTGCTTCGGAGTTTATTTGGTCTGAAACTCCCCTTGAGATACTTGGATCTGTGACTTCTATCACATTTAATGATCCTGCATCTTCTCCAATTAAAGATCATACCATGACAACAGACGAGGTGCATTTTAATGACTCATATTTTTGCGAAAGTGCTATACATTTACTGAATGTCACCTTCCTTTCGCACCGAAGATTTTGCTAACTTAATTTTTCTGTATTATTTTTTTGATAGGTTAAATCTCTGTGTGAAGATCTTCGTGTTTTAGGGAAGCAAGATTTCAAACATTTGCTGAAGTAGGAAGCTTTTTCTTATTTGTAAAATTATTTAGAAACATTTTGTTAATTGTTTTATTGCTTGATTTGTTTCTCTAATTAATCATCCCCTCTGTCTCAAAGGTGGCGTGTGCACATTAGGAAGGCACTTTCGTCTAAAGATTCTCCAGTGAAGCCAGTTACAGAACATGAGAACAAGGAAGACAAAAGTGAGGCTGGTCTTAATGAAATGGAAGAGCTAATCAATGCCATGGGCCAGAGGAAGAAGCAGGCAAAAAAAAAGCTGGCAAAAAAACAAGCCAAGGTATAGTATTTTATTTCACATGTTTATTTTTGTAATCATCATTAAACTTGGAGTATATGAATTTATATAACCATACGATTTTCTCCATATATTCCCTATTTTCTAGGATAAAGCTCGAAAAGCCCTTGGGAAAAACATGGATGCCATAGCGGATGGTTATTTTGATCAAGAGTTGTTTGCCTTATCATCTATTAAGGTACATACTTAGTCATGTACTTCTTGACTTTACCGTTATTTGCACTTTTGTCATATTTTCTTCTCACTGAAGTTGCTTTTCTTTAATTCAAGAATTTGTTATTACAGTAACTTTTCAATTAGTAATTGCTGTAATAAATTGCGTTGTGCATGGTATCCATAGGAGAAGAAAGAACTTTTTGCCATTGAAAACAATGACGATAGCAATGGTGATATTGATGACATCAGAAACAGTGATAGCGAGGAGATTAATGATAGTGATGAAGAGGGGGCAGCAAGTGATATGGACTCTGAGGAAGAAAGGGTGAAGTAAGTGTACTCTGATTTCGAATGATAATTTTTTTTCTCGTTTTAATAATTAATCTGTGCTGGATTTAGGTACGATGAGGATGTGGAAAAGTTACTTGATGAAGCGTATGAACGTTATGTGTCTACGAGAGAAGGAAGTACCAAGCAGAGAAAGAGGTCTAAGCAGGCACAGTCGATGGATGATAAAATTGTGGAGGCATGTTTTTCATTTGCGTCTGCATTATGTATGGTTTCACAACGGAAAAAATATAATTTTCTTATGATTTTTACAGGGTGATGGTGATGTTGACATTGCAACTCTGGTTAATTCCGACAGAGATTCGGACAATGAAGCTTCTAAGCGTGAAGGGAATCCCTTGTTGGTCCCACTTTCTGATGGTGCACCGACTCAAGAAGAGATTGCTGCACAATGGTTTAGTCAGGATGTTNCATGATCATCATATGTAACAGGATACTCTGATGATGGGTGCTGACAATTACCAAACGGAATCCGAGATCGCTGCACTTCTCGCACAAGGAAAGGTTCCGATGGGGATCGGAAGAAACTCGAAAACCAGGTAATCGAACATAGCCATATATACATAGAAAATCATCCCATTTATTGTATGTTTTGTGTTCGTGTAGAAACTGTATAATTGATAAGAACGCGAGAATTGGGAAGAATGTGATAATCAAGAACAAAGATGTAAGCTTTTTTTATCAGTTCAGGATAATGAATTTTTTTATCCTTTTGAGTGTGTGTTAATAGGGTGTGGAAGAAGCAGAAAGACCAGAGGAAGGGTTCTATATACGTGAAGGGATCATTGTGATCCTGGAGAAAGCAATTTTAAATGATTTCACTATTATATAGAAGTAATTATATCTAGAATAATCGTCCAATAACTTTACTATATAATAAATAATCCATGTCACGGTTGTGGGTTGTCTAGGTCCTCTTAAATTCATGTAGTTTTGACAGATATTCGATCGATATGATGTTTGTGTTGGTTGACTTTCTAATATCCAATGAAATCAAATATATTATATACTTGACACTCAACTCGAAAATTTGTAATAATTTGTTTTTTATATGCACGATATTATCCGATTTATACTAATTTTAAGGATTAATATACATTTTTTGCGGTTTTATTTTTTTCTTAGTGATAAATTGTTTAATACGTCATTTATCATATATCTAGTATTTACAATAGAGTAAACATATTTAATTTTTTAGTTACATTAGAAAGTTAAAAGTAAAATTGTGAGGATTGAGTGCGATTAATTAGGTTATCTTAATTCAAAACACAACAACATCTTACAACTTGAAAGTGAATAGTTATATTTGGTATCGGAACAGAACCTGAATTATAGTGTGTGTTTGAGATAAATCTCAACAATGATGTCGAGTTCTTAATAAAAGGTAGATGTAAGATCCCTCGGAGATATGGATACATATTAGATAAATCTCAACATGGGCTATAATCTATAGACGTGAAACGCTAAAAAAGTAAGTGTAATAATTTGTTATCAATTAGATGAGACATTTTTATAACAATATAATAAGGATATTAGTAGAAACCGCACACTTAAATAGAGATATCATTAAATTATTACTATGCTAATAAAAAATTAAAATCGTGAAGAGTATAGGGGAGGTTATTAGAATTACTATCCTAATAAAAAACGTAAATATCGTGATTTATTCACCCACTTTTAAACCTTTTTTAAGTAATGGAGTTATATTGAGCCCATGAAAGTAATGATGCAATACGTTAAACCCTAAAGGCCCAGTATGTATGCCTAAATCGTAACAAAAGAATTCAGAATTGAGTCGTAGCCTGTGAGGCCGCCATTGTTAAATTACTGATCTTTCTCATCCTCCGGCGCCGCCTTCAATGGGAAAAGTGAAGGGAAAGCATCGCTTGGACAAGTACTACCATCTCGCTAAAGAGCATGGGTACAGATCTCGCGCTGCCTGGAAGCTTGTTCAGCTTGAATCCAAATATGGGTTTCTGCGGTCTGCCCACTCGGTGCTTGATCTCTGCGCCGCTCCTGGAGGATGGATGCAAGTCTCTGTGGAGCGGGCACCCGTCGGCAGCCTTGTAGTTGGTGCCGACCTTGATGCAATTCGGCCAATCCGTGGCGCGATTTCGGTCCAGGAGGATATAACAGTGCCCAAGTTTAGGGCTACTATTAAGAAGATTATGTCTGAGAATGGATGCCGGGCGTTTGATGTCGTGTTGCATGACGGGTCCCCGAATGTGGGTGGTGCATGGGCGAGGGAAGCAACTAGTCAGAATGCCTTGGTTATTGACTCGGTGAAGCTTGCAACTGAGTTTCTGACCCCAAATGGAACTTTTGTAACCAAGGTTTGCTTTTAAAACTGTGTTGTTTTTGCTATTTCACTGAACCGTTTTTTGCTACTTCTGTGAACTCGAAACTCACATACTTTTATTGGTTATTGTTTTCAGGTGTTTAGATCTCAAGATTATACAGCAGTTCTATATTGTCTTAGACAGGTAATTCTCGACTGTATTTCATTTTATATGCATATTTGAAGATGATCGTTATAAATAACCGGAATTTTCTTGTGCAGCTGTTTGAGAAAGTTGAGGTTGATAAGCCACAGGCTAGTAGATCTGCATCAGCTGAAATATATGTTCTAGGTCTTAAGTACAAGGCACCTGCAAAGATTGATCCCCGTCTTCTTGATGTAAAGCATCTGTTTCAAGGTGGAAAAGAACCTCCAAAAGTAAGTTTTCGTGGGTTTTTTAGGTGACCTGCGTTCAACGTTTTTTAAAGTCACTTCATTTGATATATATAATGCCAGGTTGTGGACGTACTCAGAGGAACAAAACAAAAGAGGCATCGTGATGGGTAATGCCTAGTTTTGCTTCTCCTATTTTTGGTGGTTTATGAATTTTGGTTCAAGCTGTCTTGTTATTTGTAGTGGAAATCCATTTATAGTATAACTCAATCTTTACAGTTATGAGGATGGAGATACAACACTCAGGAAGCTGAGCTCTGCTTCGGAGTTTATTTGGTCTGAAACTCCCCTTGAGATACTTGGATCTGTGACTTCTATCACATTTAATGATCCTGCATCTTCTCCAATTAAAGATCATACCATGACAACAGACGAGGTGCATTTTAATGACTCATATTTTTGCGAAAGTGCTATACATTTACTGAATGTCACCTTCCTTTCGCACCGAAGATTTTGCTAACTTAATTTTTCTGTATTATTTTTTTGATAGGTTAAATCTCTGTGTGAAGATCTTCGTGTTTTAGGGAAGCAAGATTTCAAACATTTGCTGAAGTAGGAAGCTTTTTCTTATTTGTAAAATTATTTAGAAACATTTTGTTAATTGTTTTATTGCTTGATTTGTTTCTCTAATTAATCATCCCCTCTGTCTCAAAGGTGGCGTGTGCACATTAGGAAGGCACTTTCGTCTAAAGATTCTCCAGTGAAGCCAGTTACAGAACATGAGAACAAGGAAGACAAAAGTGAGGCTGGTCTTAATGAAATGGAAGAGCTAATCAATGCCATGGGCCAGAGGAAGAAGCAGGCAAAAAAAAAGCTGGCAAAAAAACAAGCCAAGGTATAGTATTTTATTTCACATGTTTATTTTTGTAATCATCATTAAACTTGGAGTATATGAATTTATATAACCATACGATTTTCTCCATATATTCCCTATTTTCTAGGATAAAGCTCGAAAAGCCCTTGGGAAAAACATGGATGCCATAGCGGATGGTTATTTTGATCAAGAGTTGTTTGCCTTATCATCTATTAAGGTACTTACTTAGTCATGTACTTCTTGACTTTACTGTTATTTGCACTTTTGTCATATTTTCTTCTCACTGAAGTTGCTTTTCTTTAATTCAAGAATTTGTTATTACAGCAACTTTTCAATTAGTAATTGCTGTAATAAATTGCGTTGTGCATGGTATCCATAGGAGAAGAAAGAACTTTTTGCCATTGAAAACAATGACGATAGGAATGGTGATATTGATGACATCAGAAACAGTGATAGCGAGGAGATTAATGATAGTGATGAAGAAAGCGCAGCGAGTGATATGGACTCTGAGGAAGAAAGGGTGAAGTAAGTGTACTCTGATTTCGAATGATAATTTTTTTTCTCGATTTAATAATTAATGTGTACTGGATTTAGGTACGATGAGGATGTGGAAAAGTTACTTGATGAAGCGTATGAACGTTATGTGTCTACGAGAGAAGGAAGTACCAAGCAGAGAAAGAGGTCTAAGCAGGCACAGTCGATGGATGATAAAATTGTGGAGGCATGTTTTTCATTTGCGTCTGCATTATGTATGGTTTCACAAACGAAAAAATATAATTTTCTTATAATTTTTACAGGGTGATGGTGATGTTGACATTGCAACTCTGGTTAATTCCGACAGAGATTCGGACAATGAAGCTTCTAAGCGTGAAGGGAATCCCTTGTTGGTCCCACTTTCTGATGGTGCACCGACTCAAGAAGAGATTGCTGCACAATGGTTTAGTCAGGATGTTTTTATGGATGCAGATGATGAATTGGATAAGTACAACAGTGATGATGAAATTCCGGTAGAGACGACGACAATTCCAAATTTATTTCCAATCTCCGATAAGAACAAGAATACGAAGAAGAAGAAGAATGAAAGATCTTCTGAAGATATCAGCAATGGGACGAGGAAGAAGTTGTCTGAACAATCATCAAAAGTACAAGATGATATTGAAATAGTTCCTGCTCCTGCCACTGATTCAAGTGATTCATCGTCCTCGGAAGATTCGGACATTGAAACCAAAGCTGAAATCCTTGCTTGTGCCAAAAAGATGCTGAGTAAGAAACAAAGAGAGCAGATGCTCGATGATGCCTACAACAAGTATATGTTTCACGATGAAGGGTTGCCCAAGTGGTTTGAGGATGAGGAGCAGAGACATTGTCAGCCTATAAAACCAGTTACAAAGGAAGAGATAGCTGCAATGAGAGCCCAGTTTAAAGAAATCAATGCTCGCCCTGCTAAGAAGGTTGCTCAAGCCAAAGCAAGGAAGAAACGAGACCACCTGAGAAGACTTGAGAAAGTTCGAAAGAAAGCAAATTCTCTTTCCGACCAAGTGGATATCTCAGATCGTTCCAAGAGTAAAATGATCGATCAAATGTACAAGAAGGCAGCCCCTAAGAAACCCAAAAAGGAATACGTGGTAGCAAAGAAGGGTGTTCAAGTTAAAGCCGGAAAAGGTAAAGTTCTAGTCGATCGACGACAGAAGAAGGATTCTAGGCAACATGGCATGAGTAAACAGGGTAAGAAAGGTAAAAAAGGAGCTGGGAAGGGTACAAGCAAAGGTGGCAAGGCAAGCAAAGGAACTAAGCGTCGCTAAAAATTTATTCCTTCTTCGTCAGTCTAAAACAGCTTCTCAGCTACAAAGGTGTGCTCATCTTTCAGTTTTGTTTCTACTTGTTTTAGAATACCTTTATGAGATCTAATGTTCAAATTTTGGATTACATTTACCAGTTGTCATTGTTGTAAGGGGGGTTATGTTTGCTGCAGAGTCTGTGTCCCACAGAGCAGATATTGTGCCCTTGAGACACGGTAACAGACATTCTAACCCCTTCACTCCAAGTCTCCAACCAGAGATGGAAGCATTTGAGTTCGTTCTCTTGTTTTTTGTCTTTATATTTATTGCGTACAGACTACTTCATTATTATAATAATATGTTTGGATAACAAATCTGTGGGTACTGTAAACTGGACCACTTCTGCAGCTGAATGATGAAAGTGAAACGGACGTTTCTATTATATCCTATCTTGAGCCCCAGTTAATGAGGATAACTTTCTGTTCCCCATTTTCCGCACTGATTCTAGAAAAAGAAGCCAAATGAGGCTTATATATTTCATTTATAATTCTAGGGAAATCGTATAATATTCTAAATTATGTGGAAAGAGAACTCCATAGTCAATTGAAATAAAAGCTTTATGAATCTCTATGGCATTTCAGTCTTCACATTTCCAACTCCTAGAAATCCTTCACCTGCATAACAAATTGAGAAGGGATTACTATTTATTCATCTGCTTAGTGTATATTTGATGATTTTATTCTGTTTTTCTACCTGTGAATTGCTGAGGAATGAAAGTGGGAATGAATGGATTTTGCATATCATTCCCCCATTGAAACTGATAATATTGTGAATCAAGAAAAGTTGCTGGAACTGTTACAGGAACATTGATGCTGCCACTGTTCAATTGTACAGAATCAGCAGGATTCAAGTTCATTGAAGTTTGAACTACTGTTTCCAGATGAAAATGCGCTCCAACCCCACTATTATTCACTTGAATTGACTGGTAAATCTGTCAGTACAATACATTTTTCATTTAGTATCACTGTGAATGAATCACAAAGCTTCTTTATTTACCTCTTTAGGAAGATTTGCTTCCACCCTTGAACTAACAGCAGCAAGCTTCATTGAGAGTAACTGCAGAGGTAAACATTATCTACTTCTTAAATTACAGTCTGTTAATTAAGCTTACGATGAATATTTTTTTGCTTACTTCTACTTGTCTTTGAAGAGACTCCACGTAGTTTATAATTTCATCAAGCATCGCTGCTTTTCCTGTTATTTTACTGCATCCAGGAACTAAGTCCTGTAAATATTTCATCCTTTCACTAATCTTCTCCCTTCTCACCTGAATTAAATCCATTTAAGCTCCATGTTCATTTGAAAAGTGTGTATTTTTTTGTTTAAACAGGGATCTTACTCTCTCAGCCAAGCTATGGCTATCTGTAGCCTGTCCCCGGCGAGCTCGGACGTGTATATAGTCGGTTTTCGGAGCATCGTTGCCCTTGGAATTGCTATCCGATTTACTGGCCACCGGCCCTTTTCGACTACTCTCTGTTGTGGTGGTGCTTTTGCTGTTTTGCTCTGAGAATTTAGATTCATCTTCCTCACAAGCTTTCTTCCTTGTCTTCTTCTTCTCCATTTTCCCATCTGCAACTACCTGAACCGAGAAAGCCATCAGAATAACCAGATAATCATCGGAAAAGTGACAAGAATCTGACCTTGAGACTTTCAGCTGTTCTCTTCCTATTCTCCGGCGGACAACTGAGTGTTCTCTGTACTGAACAACTTGATTTTTCAAACTGTGACTGTGAAGCGTTTGAAGAATTCAAAACAGCTTGAAGTTCATCACTAAAAAATGTGTGGCTAGATTTGATCAACCCACCAAAAACTTCATCTTCATTCATACCCCAGAAATTATCATCATTCAAAAGTTTATCCATTTCAACTAACTCTTCTTCGTGCCAATTGAAACGTAGGCGCTGCTGCAGATTACTCTCACAATTCACATCTACTGATTCAGCCAAAACCCTCTTCATTACTATAACAAAATTACTAGAAATGGGATGGGTTTTGTTAAAGATTGTGTTTTGAACCCCAAAAAGTAAAAACAGAAGCTTAAGTGGAAAAAGAATTCCTCATCAATCAGTAGGGGGATGTGGGTATTTATATAGAAAATATGGCCCCGTAATGTGAAGCCTCTCAAATTATATTTCATTATTATCCAATCATCATTTATATTTTATTCATGATAAAAATTCTCAAGCTTAATTTTATTTTTTATTTAAATTTATAATCAAATTCTTTTTTTAAATGATATATTAGCATAATTTTGAATTGTAAAAATAAAGCAAGAATATATTATATATTTGACCAAGTCTAATTATGAGCTCATTGATCCACCTAGTTTAATGATCGATTTAAAGGTCACTCACTATTATATCAAATTTACTATTTTCTCGATGTTATGAACATAAAAATTCAATAAATTACAGGAAAAATAGTAATAATTTGGACACGATTTGTATTATATATAATTTAAAAAGATGACTGACCTTAGGCTATCTTCCGCCCGAAAACTTCATTCTCTCATCCACATCAGCTTTCTCTCTATACACATCATCATTTTTTATTTTTATAAATAACTTTCCTCTCATCCATATAACAATATCCATACATTTATTATTTTTATTTTTTATATATCATTGTAATTATTTATTTTAATGATATTTTTATTATATAAATCATATTTATACGTTAAATTGATAGTTGTGATTTTTCGAGTGTGAACCATTTTAGAATTTTGACTAATTTATTATTGTATTTTCTAAACTAAAAGTGTATGTAATATATCGTTAAAAATTAAAACTTATCAACTAGAACCATATACCTGATAACTCAAACCGAATAAAATCGACGACGAATTGATATGATTTTAGTTACGTAAAATCATAATTAAAAATTAATTAATCGAAACAATTAAACAAATACATAGGTAAATCGATGAGTTTCACACAACTTGTATCGAACAATCGAAATTTTATGGATAAAATTAATATATAAATCATTATAAATTTATATATTTTATAATAATTATAATTTTTTTTAAAAAAACTTGATGAAAGAAAGTATAAGACTCTCTCTCTTCTCAAAATACTTCATGAAAGATAAGGTGAGGTGTCAACTGGACCCTCAATTTGACTGGAGATAACCTTATATACCCCATTTAAGGAAAAATATGAATGACAATTCCGTGAAATTGTTTGAATTCTAGTTATCGTAAATGTAATATTAACATCTAACTATCTACCCGTTCAAAGACAAATATTAACAAAATACCTCAATATTATCTATATTGTTAATCATATAAAAGTTATATTACCACAATATGTGACATCATTCGTGATACAATACGATTCGCAATTTATAGTACACAATTTTTTAGAAAATTTTCATAGATTCATTAAGTATTCATTAATTTTATTATTATTATAATTATTTTATAAGTTAAAATAATTGTATTTATTGATAAAATATATTTTAATCATTAATAAAATAATATATGAAAAAAAAATATAAAACCAAAAAAAAATAATTACAAGTCATAAAAAATATATATATAGCAAATTTTTAAAACAATGATATTTCATAAATGAAAATAATTGATGAATCTTTTTTCAATTTTACATTCTCAGAATCGTAAATCGTAGAAAATCTAATTTATATATTTTTGTAAATACTAAAAATTCTGGTAACATAGTATAGAAGCATTGCATTTTATGATACCAAAGTGTAAGATTGAATTATAATTATTGATGGATGACTCTGTATAGGGTACGGGCGGGGCACATTGAGTTCAAACTTGAAAGATAATAAATGGGTCCCACTTTCATGTGGGTATGTTTAAGTGGGCGGGTCCTAAATCCTAGTGACTACCTTATCCACTTTTATTATTATTTTTCAATATTCAGATATTATATTTTATTTTAGTAAATAATTTATAGACGTACAAATAGAGACGTACCAGACATCAATAAAGAACGGAGGAAATGCAACAAAGTGTAATAAATCAAACACCACTCAACATGCTTTTCTTAAAATGTCCAGATTCATAGCACATTGTTCTGTACCCTTTTATTTAAGGAACACTCATCAATTAAAAAGGGCCAAACACATTAATTATTTTGGTATAAAGAAATACCAAAATAATATCAAAATTTAAAAGCAATTTGTAATTGAGTTATTGATATTGTTATTTTCTATTTACAAAGATAAAATTTTCTACGATTTCACACATGTTTATTCTCAAACTAAATACATGAAAAATTTAACTGTAAATCAATGCATTAAATTTAATTTTTTGAGAGTAAATAAATCATCAAAATTTTATGTATAAAGCATACTTTTGATTACCAAAATTTAAAACTGTGAGAACTAAAGTTTATATGCAAATGTTATCCTAAACCCGAATGTTGGAGATGTTTAGGGTTTAGGGTTTAGGGTTTAGGGTTACTATTATGTTACTTTTATCCTAAACTTTTATGTTACTTTCTCTACTTTATTATATTATTCTTATTTTTCTTTTGGCCAAATATTCAATGTATCTGGATAATAAATTAAAACATTGGGATTAATCTATAATCCTTTAGCATAAACGTTGTATACTTATATTGTGTGTGACGACTTTTTCTTTAATGTCTAATGTATTCAAAAGAATGTGCACACATATAAGTCCCTTTTTAATTAAGAATCTTGTCATCGTTTCATGGGCATCTCAACATGAGATGTATCCATATAAAGACTACAATGTAAAAGACTTAAGTAAACAAATTATTATGATATCATTTCCCCTTAAAAACTAATCCAAAATGAGACAATTGACATATTTAATCAGACCTTGTTAAATTCATATAATGGAGTCAATTTACATGAGTAATATAGTGTATAAAAGAAGGAAAACATTGTAAATAAATCAATTTTACATATCAAATCCATTATGAGACGATCAACATATTTCAACCGATCTCTCAACCAACCCCGTTCTTAGTTCTATTTGGAAAATAAATATTACGGAATCAAAACTTATAGATGACTATATGTACCCGTTTTTCGAACCTTTAACATGAGTTTTGGAATGGACATTTTGTTTTATGTATTAATGTCATCATATAGGAAAGGGAACGCATGTCTTTTTTTAATATGTAATGTAACGTAACATGCATGTGAAATATTATTAATTTTATGTATTTATTAAAATTACCTGTACATGATGTGGAATAAAATTTATTATAATATATTTACACTTACTTAATTGTCTTTGCCATTTTTCACAACAAATTGACATAAACAACCTGACGTGGAATCTTAATATAAATATATCCATAATATTATTTTCCTTGAGTAATTATAATAACTCTTAAGACAAAGCCGGAAAATGTGACTTACCATAACAATTTCACATGGCCTATTGGAGAAAATGGGACCTCTAGCAAATGAACAGAAACAAATTTGAGTGTTTTATAGATTCAAGTTTGACTCGAAATATACTAATTTCATAGATAAATCATATGATACCATATAAAAAAGCAATTATACGATCGAGCAAATTGAATAAAAGTCATATTGCGATAAATGTAAAACAAAGAAAAGTGTAGTTGAAGTTAAGTTATGAAAAGTGATTTATTTAATTAATGTTGCCATAAGGTCATTATCTCATCTTATTGTAAGGGAAAAAAGTAATAAGAAAATTGAGTGATGTGGATTAGTGGGAAGTAATCACGTGGAAGCACATTAGGGTTGGAGTAAAAGTTGGTGTAAATATTTTCACTATTCTCATTTATTTAAATAAAATTAATATCCCAATAAAAAATATTATTTATTTAATGTAGTGAAATTTGACTGGTTCATGTAACATTGGGATTGCTTTATTCACTTTGGACAGATCTTTGTTGAACTTGAACTTGAACTTGGACATAGTTGATAAGACATGTCAACAAAAAGGGTAATATTGTAATTTTATAAGAAAAAAACAATTCCCTTTTCTTCATCTCAAGGGCACCCCTCTTTTCTTATATTTAATTATTATTAATAATTCTTTAATATAATTTATTTATGAACTTAGAGACGATGTAATTAACATAAATGAAGCATTTAATTTATTTATATAATAATTGAAGATAGCAAAAAACTTTTTGTAGTTCATCTCGTCTAAAATCCAATATTTATGTTCATAAAACTAAGAAACTATTTTGTCATTAAATCAATGAGGAATTGATAACTAAATTTGTGAAATTAGAAAAAATGATGTTTATATTAGAATAATATTTTTTTTTATAATTTTGATTTGATTTAGTTTTTTTTAACGGATAATTTCAATAACATAAAAGGAATAACAAAGAGTTATTCATTCCCCAAAATTATTGGAGATACAGTAACGTTAGTTTACTACTCCGAAAAAGCATTTGTTAATGCTTCACCCAGGGCTTGTAACCACTCGTACAAATTCAGACTAGGAGATCTACCCCTATGCTTAAGAACGTCAAAAATATACATTTGCAGACTCAAGAAGCTTTGGGAGATTGAAAAGACCGATCCACTGAAAATCCGATTATTTCGATTATGCCACATTTTTCATATAAGCACTGCCATAGAGAATTTCATCGCCCTCTTGTAATAATCAAGATCTTGTAAATTGGCTCATATTCTATACACAAACTTTTAATCATGAAAATAAATTAATAATATGTACGCTAAACCCAAGTATTGGATAACAAGTCATCTTAACATCTAATTCTTTAGGCGATTGATGGGTTCACGAACTAGATAAATTTAAAATGAAAAAATGACATATTTAATCCCCATATATTATAATTTTATCAAATTCGGTTCCCCATAATTTATAATGTAATTGTTGTGGTCCAAAAACCGGGGGTGTCAACAGTCGTTTGGTTCGTTGCAAGACGATTTCGGTTGTAATTTATTTAATATGTGGAAGATGATTATGAATCAAATATAGAAGGGACAAGACAATTTTAGAGTGGAAAACCCCAAAAAGACTGAGAAAAACCACTTGACTAAGAGTTAGAAATGCCCTTAGTCGATTCAATAAGCAAGCTGTTGATTACAAATGTCATGTTTGTTCTTTAGACAACGAGCGGAATAAATCTTATCGAAAATAAATCGGATAGCCGGCCAAACAAGAAGAGAAAAAAGAGGATCTTTTTCTTTGCCTCTCAAGTATCTTTTTTATATGTCTTTTGTGTTGCGTGAACAGTAGGATGTTGTTTTGTGCATGTCCCCTGCGGCTAGGTCGGCTCGTGTCAGACGGGATAGCCGCCGGACATGACTTTATAGGGCTGCACGACGCTAGGCCTTTCAGCGCTACTAGACGGCTATCTCCAGACCAAAATGAGGCTCATATGACTCCGTCGGACCTACCTCAGACATGATTGTCAGAGGTTGTTGTCGCATGTTGAGGAATGTGGATGGCCCGAAACATAGCATATGCGATGTGGACCGGTCGGTCCTGATGAGGGGGAGAAAACATGACTTTATCGATCGGGATCAATCGATAAGAACGGACATTTGGGCCCGACTGGCTTGGCTTGGCTGGGCCGTCCATTTACGTGAGCTGGATCTGGGCCTCCAAGTTCGGCTTATGTCACTCGGTCTGGCCTGGCTAAGCTTGGTCCTGACCAGATTCGGGGTATCGGATTCCGAGGATCTCATCAGTAATGTTTAATCTCAAATCTTTAAGGATATGCAAATTTGATCATTCAAGTTTACTACAATATTTGATAAATCATATCATCGAAGTGATAAAATCGATTTCTAAAATTTGATAAGGATCTCAATTGCCAAATTGAAAATTTGGAGTACTAATTATAACATAGATAATAAACTTTTGTAATTGATTTTTCAAAAGACACAAATTATTAATACCGATTTTGCTATATTCATACATCGAGGATCACAATTAACACAATAATAAAACTTTAAAAATCAAATTTATTAAAATCCACAAAATTTGAATTTGGACAAATGTAAAATATTGGTTTGAGCAAATAGGAAAACATCAATTCATTGATTGCAAAATGTTCCTGTCCCCTAAGTAATAATAATTGTGATTATTATTTTTATTCATCCACTTGTCAAGTGGACACAAAGCAAAATAAATTGTAGTATCTGTATTGAATGTTCACTGTCCATTCCATATTTTCATCACATTTTTTATTATAAAAAAATTAGGATAATGTTTGAAATTCATGAATCTATTCTGCTTTTAGCATTCATCAACATTCTCATCCTATTCCTTTCTTTAATTATTATTATTATTATTATTATTCACAATAATTATTTCTTTAATGTATTCAATGAGATTAGCAAATAACATTTATGATCGAAGGCTATGCAATCGGAGGTGAGCGATGATTCACAAACATGTTCGACCTAATGAATTATGCGTTGAATCCATAAACATGTAAAATCTACGGATTGATCGAATTCGTCAATGAGTTGAACTATGAAGAAAAAATCTACAATTTTAACTCTAAAAAAGAAAAAAATATTAGTTCAAAATAACCCATAGACTTGTATGGGTCGACCCGTTGTGCCCCATTCAATCCATAACATTATTTTTGATAGAACCCATAGCCACGTCACTTTTCTTAATTATTTTTCATATATTGAAATTCACAGGTTTTTATCAAGTAGGTATGGGCCCTGGGCCCACTTTTACCTAGCAGATCTGAGTTGGCTGGCACAGGCCCATATATCTTATCTCTACACAATTTTTTGAACAAATATCTTTAACATAATAGTAAAGATAGTGACAAATATTCTAACTGGCCAATTCGAACCGCGAACCATGTAAATGACGATTCGATCTAACATGTGGAGGCTTATTTAGGGCTTTATGTTTCAACCTTTAGGTCATAGTCCGATGAGTATACATTGAGCAAGTTTGTTTGAGGTAAAATAAAATTAATTTGATTCAACCTTCTATTTGAATTGTTGAAGACTCAATTTAGTTGTGAAATTCTCTAAATATTAGTCTAGTTCCAACATTTATATTTCTTTGCGGTTTGTTCCAGTTCGAACGTGATCGGTTCAAACATAAATACTGATTTAAAAACATAGCTTCTAACAATCCATAATTTCTATGTCTCATGTTTAGATTTGTTAGCATACTCACCCGTCTTTTGTTTTCCAAAAGGGACAATCGAACACTTATCCCCTTATACGACATATCACGAACACGTAAACTAATTTAACTCTAGAAAATTACCATTGAAATATAAAACAAGATTGCATAGATAAGTAGTGACAGCTACAGAATGAGATGAATCATTTCCTTAATAGAAATATATTTGTAGCATCAAACAGCATAAGAGGAACTTGGATTAAGCTGGAGTTTTTAACTCAGGAACATCACTAGAATTCGCATAAATCGGATGAATTTCGTACCCTTCTTTGGGTTCAACATGTATCCATTTTCTCCCAGTAAGCTTGCTTCTCTCAAATTTGACATTTCCTTCCTTCAACGCATACAAAGTGTGATCTTTTCCCATCCCAACGTAGTTTCCTGGATGAAAACGTGTGCCCCTTTGACGAACAATTATGTTCCCTGGTATCACCCTCTGCAAAACCAACATTTCATTCTCCATTAAAAAGTTTCAAATTCAGGGGTCACCCATTAAAAGTCTTGTTTTCAGGTTCAACCAAGAAGATCAAAGTCTCAACACTTCAGACTTACCTCTCCACCAAATTTTTTGACACCAAGATTCTTGGGTAAAGAATCACGGCCATTTTTTGTGGATCCAGCTGTTTTTTTAGTGGCCCATCGCCTCAAAACTAAGCTCAGTCCCTCTCCAGATGCAGCTACAATGTAAGACAAAAGCTTGATTACAACTATAACAGCCACAAAAGCCAGTGAAATCAGTACCGGTAGAAGAACTGTAAATGGGTGTACTCCCAATCAGATCCCTGATACTTAATCTTCTGAATAGAGAAGCCGAGGTATTCATTTTACCCTTTCTTCAAAATATACACAACGCAAGGTTAGAAAGCCGAGGGATTCATCTATAATACTGACAAACAATCAACAATGAATAATTGCATTGAATCATGTGACCGCAATCACCATCTCCGGATTTCAAAAATAAAAATGCAATTAACTCAAACCACAAACCCAATCTGATAATTTCTTGGGAGAAGTGAAAAATAAAACTGTAAATTTGCAGGTTCTGAAGAACGAACGGGGTTCAAATTCGACGAACCTGGTTCAGAATAAAACCGCTGTTTGACAAAGAGCATCCGCACGCCGCTTCCTTCAGCCGCCCGGAGAAAATGAGGCGCTCGTCGACGTAGTAGGTCTTTGACGGCCCAGATATTCGGGCCGCCATCTTAAATACACAGATATTTGGGTCTCTAGGCCCATGTATATTTAACACATGCATATGATTAATAACAAACGACGTCGGGTTAAGACTCAAGCGTTCTGTAGCCTCGATTGTGTAGTTAGAATGGTTACGGCGTGCAAGTCCATCGCGACAATCTGCCAGAAGTCGTTGTGTTCGCGGCCTAATTTTTTAGTTAGAGCCGTAGCTGGAAGGCCAGTACCCTCCGTTGTTCTCTCTTCATCATCATTTCCAGCCTCTCGTACGAGGTACGCTTGCAATTTAATTATCTGCTATTGAACTGGTTCCGCATTGTTTTTGTAGGATTTTTATGCATTTTTTGTGGATTTAAATGCGCTATTGCTCCCGGGGAGGATGAAAAAATTGGGAATTCTTATATGTTTTCTCTTCTTGTTAGGATTCCGATTTTGGAAAGTCTTGGCACATTGCTACCTCTTCATAGCGCAATTGCATCCGCTAGATTGAGGTCAAAAATTGGCTGCGATGCAGCTTGCTGGAGTTGGCTCTCCCAAGGTATTGTTTTTGCCTTTTTCCTCTTATGTTGATTTAGCTCGATTTGTAGGTTTGACTTGTTAAAAAACACTTGTTTTCTTGGAATTACTAAAAATCAGATTGAGGTTTAACCTCCTGCAAGTTCTTGAATCGTATAGCACTGAAACACTGGTTTGTTGAATGAAGTTAATTTCATCTGAAGAAATGGTCACTATTTGGTGTATGTTAACCAAATTTTGTTGTCATTCTATTTTCCTTCATCTGCATCAGATTTTGGGATTCCCCGGTGAACGATGATCGCATCCATCAGCCAGCAGCATCTAATCATTTCTCAGGGTATAATTAAGGATTCTCATTTTTTAGTTGTTGGATTGATAAACAAGTTTTATTTATAGTTCAGTAATTTACCTGCTCAAGTTATCTAGATTATTAACGAGTTTTAAATATATAAAATATAATATTTTATTGTTTTAAATATGGAACATCTCCATTAATTTGACGGAAAATAACATTAAAAATCATACTTATTTGATCTTAAAACTGTTTTCATCATGTATGTTTTTAAACTTTAAATTAATCATATATATTTAATATCATTTGACATTTATACCATTGATCGTTAAATAACTATACCGAATAACGACATTAACTTTAATGCTAAGGGAAATGTTATTATTCATTACATTTAATTTCAATAAAAACTATTTTGATCATATTTTAATTAAATGACTAAATTCATTGTTATAAATTTGAAGTTCAAATTGAAAAATATATGCTCTTTAGGTAATAAAACTTGAAGTTCAAATATAATCATTTCATTATTGTAATTTTATAATTATTAAAAAGCTTTATAAGTTGAATTAATCAAATTAATTTTTTCTCGTTAATATCTTCACTTTACAGTTGAAACTCATTTTCTGTTATATATATTTATAATAAATCACTTAATGAATGTAGATTATCTATTAGTTAATCTGAAAATTTCCTTAATCATTTACAGAACCAAACGTGAATCTTTCGATTCATTTGGCTCTCACGCTCAATTACTTAAGTTAAATTCGGTTTTAGTAATTTTTGTGTCTGGCTATTTAAAGAACCCAACTTTCATGCTCGTAAAACAACAATAGAGAAAATATGTTTTCATTTCCAGATTTGAATGTTTTCCGTCAATATTTAACGTCATATGACATATTTCAACATATACAAAAATAAATATGATTTTTTCAACAACATGAAATAATAATGACTAAAACAGTATCATCTGAAAATATATATGATGAATAGTAAACATCTCCCTTTAATTTGAATTCTTATAATTTATTTATAATCAAGGTTTTCATCAATAGTTTAGTATTATAAGTTGTATTTTAGATATATCTCGATTATAGTATAAAAGATACAATATTAAAATGATTATTTTATAATATATTGATTTTCTCCATTTGTGAATTGTGACACTAACGTATATTGGTGAAACCATAAAAGAGAAAATGTATTTGATTAATAGGGTACCCAAAATTCCATTTGAACCTAATTCAATTTATATTGCTTGATATTTGTACAAAGTATGTCTACACAAAAATACGAAATTATGGTACATAAAAAAGATATTGAATTTTTTTTATATGGTTCCAAAAAATTTACTTAATTAAGCAAACAAAAAAAGTTGAAGTTGGATGACACGTGGAAGTAATGAATTGGTTGGAATCCACTTTAAAGTAACAAAGAAATGGTTTTATGTTTTATTTCACGTCCGTTTGTTATATTTGTGTATGTACAGACTCTTCACCAAGTCCATGCAGCGGATTTCAGAACCAAGTCTCTCTCCGCCTCCGTATCCCGATCTTCGTCTTCTTGTTCGGCGATTCCGATATTTTCACAGCCAATGCGCAGTGACTAGATGCTCTCTTATTTGTATTCGAGGTTTTTTCGCTTTCAGAGGTTGATACAGTAGCGGTAAGGGAATAGTTGAGCGTGGTGTTGTTTTTTTCGCTTAGGATACTGAGATTTAAACTTCGTTCAAGTTAAACATCGGTGTTCGGAATACTATTTCCAGATTTTGCTTCGTTTCTTCGTGTTTTCGTTGTATTAGTGATGGTGACCATTGATTGATTATTCGCAAGATTTAACGCGATTGTTAGTGATATGTATTATATGTTTTGAGATACCATTCGAATGCGCATAGGACTTGCTTTTCCTTTGAGAAGGCTGTGGTTGGGCTGTACCTAGGTGTTCTTTTGATCTACATTCTGATGGCTATTTTGCATACGATTTTTAAGAAAATGATGTGTTTCTTGTGGTTCAATTGGTTGTTTTTCTTTCATATTTCCTTATGAAGCAAGCTCGCTGAGTGCTTGTTTTATTGCTTTAATGTAATTATAAATGTTTTTTTACATTTGTCATTCAGTTCATACTTCTAATTTTCTCGAGTATCAGACGATTCTGCTGTTATAAATAACTCTATGCTATAAATATTCTCTCAGCAGAAACGATGGTAGAAAGTGAAGTGTGTGAAGAAGTTGCCCCAGACAGTGACATTTTTGTTTGGCCATGGTGTGGAATTGTAGCAAACATACCCGTGGACTGGAATGATGAAAAATCTGTATGGCAAAGTGGTTCAAAAGTAAGGGATGAGTTAACTAAAGAAGGGTTTAATCCTGTAAAAGTTCAACCTCTGTGGAACTACAGAGGTCATTCAGGATACGCAATCGTGAAATTTCGTAACGATTGGCATGGACTTTGTGATGCCTTTAACTTTGAGAAAGCTTATGAAAAAGTCCATCAAGGAAAGAGTGACTACTTTGAAGCTCAACTAAAGGGAGATAAGTTATATTGTTGGGTAGCTCGAGCAGACGATTTTCGATCAAAAAACATCGTCGGTGATCATCTGCAGAAAACTGGAGATCTCAAGACCATATCTCAGTATGAAGAGGAAGTGAAGACTAAAAATAGCTTACTTGTTTCCAAATTGACAAATGCAGTTGAAGAACGACATTTGAAGATTAGGCAAATGATGACAAAATGCATGGAAACTTCCGTCAACCTCAACATTCTCATCAACCAAAAGGATGAGATGATCTGTGTTTTTAATGAAGGTATTATAACATTTTCATTGTTTCAAAAATCCAGTTAACGTATTCATATTTATATTGTCTTTTCTTGGTAGAGAGACGAATGCTAGAGGAAAGCGGCCATCGTTATCTGAAAAAGGTTATTGGAAACCATGAAAGGACAATGCTGGAATTGGAAAGACAAAAAGATAAGCTCAAGAAGGTTGAAGAAGTACTGAAAAGCCGTGAAACATCACTAAATGAAAATGAGAGATCAAGATTATTCTCCGAAAAGAAGCAGGTTTCTTGATCAATATCGATCACAGTTTTGTTATCCGTTTTTCAATATGAAAATTTTGTTCGTGTAGAATGAAGAAGCCATCTTAAAGCAACAAAAGGTTGATGCAAGTATTATAGAGCTTGTGGAAACTCACAAGGTTATCTGTTAATTTGAATATCTCCCTTCAGTTACCAACTTCAAGTTGCATATTATTTGTTTGTAGAAAGAGAAAGAGGAACTGCAAAGAAGAGCCATTGAGTTAGAAAAGGAAGTTGACGATAAGCAAGCATTAGAGCTTGAGATACAACGGCGCAAAGGAAGTCTACGAGTAGTCAAGTACATTGGATGTGATGAGGAGAAATTGGAAGCGATGAAGAAGGAAATAGAAGACAAGGAAGAGGAACTCGAGTATTTGAAAGCAAACAATGAAGATCTTGCATTAAGGGGCTCCAAAATTAACGATGAATTAAATGAAGCTCGGGCAGAATTGATACAAGTAAGATGTCACCTTTTCGTTAATTGAGGTTTGTAAGCAATGTGAATGGGATTAATGTTGTACGCAGACGGTCCTGAGTGAGAAGCGTGAGGGCAGGAAAGGTGATTTTGAGCTGTGGAATGACAAACTTGGAAGAAATGGCACCCTTCAGGAGGCATTAAAGCACTTGGTGATGCAGTATACAAGGCTTAAACGGAAGCCAAGTACAAGCACTTGGTAAAATAAGGTTACAATGATAGTATTTTAAAATTTTGAATCAAACAGTACAGCAAAAGAGTCGCAATATAATCTAGGAAGCAAGTTTTGCAGTTAATGCCCTGGAAAGGCGAATTTAAAGGAGGCAGGATGAAACCAACGCCTGGTTAGTTAACCCGTAACAAAGTCGGGCCCTGAGCCCAGGCCAAGATGATATTACATTCCTGAATAAACTAATCATTGCGTCGCGATCTCATCATAAAAAAATAGAAAGAGAACATGTCCGTTGTAAAACTCACAATAATGAAGTAACAGAACGAATCCTCAGTCGCATGCATTCATTCATTCTTGAAGCACTAGCCACTGGCAACTATGTCATGAATAGCATCACAAACACTGATGTCATCCGATCTCACGGCCAACTTCATGGCGACGTCCTTCACCCTGTCAATGCCGAACGATAGTCGCACAAGCACCTTGACATTACCTATGTATACTCCTGATAAAAGACATGTATGTGACCTTGAGTTGCTTGGCACCACTTCCGTTCCCTGCACCAAAAACATATCGTAATGATGCAGCAAGATAAGGAGGTAGCTAGATCCTAACCTCACAGGGTTGCATCCCTAGAAGATTGATGACTGCATTCACAGCTTCCGACAGGCTTTCTCTAGGCCCAAGGCCATACTCATCTATTCGCTCACTATCAGGGTCCATGTTTTCCCAAGCATTCTTAAAGTTAGAGACTCCCACTTTGAGAATATAGTCAGACGAAACAACTTCGAAATCCTCGAGTTGGTACTCATCTTCAATACCATCATCTTCCGTCTCACCGGTTGATGGGTCAACCTAATTCATTTTCAAGTAAACTAAGTGAAACAATCTATCTATTTGGATAAGAAAATAAATTGGAAGCTGATGAATCATTTTCAATCATCTTTTTTTGAATTCAACATGTACAGTGCTCACGGAATGTCACAGCACAAGGAATAAATAGCGAAAACAAGATACCTCTTTTATAGTAAACTTTAGCATGTTGGAAAACTTTCCAAGAGCTGGAACACCTTCAGGTTTCTCAAATGCGACGAAAGCTTGGTCTGGTGAATCATATGGGAGAGATCTCAACGCCTTGGATCCTAATTCAGAGAAGTCCTCAGCCTCAGAAGCATCCACAATGACCATCACCTACAAGTAGAAAACAACTATGAAACTAAAGAATAAATTATTCAAAAAATGCTTCTTATTTTATTGCATTTTTTTACTTACATTCTCGAGAAGCTGTTCAGGTATTGTGTTTGTGCAATTGAATTGGAACACCACATGGCTGTTAAATATGTGCTTAACAACATTAACTGAATATTCAGTTTCAGCTTCCGTCAGATCCACAGGTGCAGATGACTGATTTAATGAGAAATATTTTCATCAGTCTTAGTAGAAAAAATAATGCTTCTAAATCAAATACCTTGAAAATCTTTCCAAAATTTGCATATTCAGGGATTGATGACAGAATGCTTTCATAAGCATCAGAAGCGGAAATGGGAGCCGAAGGAGGAGCACCCAGACCAGCTGGCTTTTTACCAGGGGCCTTCTTTTCCACAAGAGGTTGTGATTTAACCTCCTTGGACACCTTACCAATATCAAAAGGCTCTTCCGAAGGATTCTGTATCTGGAAAAAGGAAAGGGAAACACGGCTACGGTAATTGCAATCATAACAAATATGTGATACAATTTATTAAAAAACACTTACATATTCCTTCAAGCTAGATTCAATATTTGAGAGCGGCATATCAAAGGAACCAAACAGGAATTCCTTGATGCTGTCAGTTTCAGATGTTGAATCTCCTGCAAGTGTTTTCAAGTACAGTGTTGCACGGTCTCGAACCTGTCAGGCTCCAGAAATGTAAACATCCGGAAATGAATGATAAGGAATGAAAAATCTAATCCTGATAAGCAGAAAAACAGTATATAACTAACCTCATCATCATTATCAAAAAGGCAACGCCTCAACAAAAGAAATATGCGAGGCTGCAGCATATAGATTGCATTACTTCTTATGGTCAGTAGTATGAGTTGTACAAATGATTATAAACGACAGTCTTACCTTTAAAGAGTCAACCAGCGCACCAAATTTTGCCAGTGTACTAACAGCACTGGCTCTTACTGTTGCATTCTCCAATATCACACGATTGTATATATAACGTATATATCTACTAGGATCTGATGTCTTGGGTCCCTCATTCCCAAGAAAGTGAAGAATCTAAAAGAAGCTCAACAAATAAAATTGAAGTCAACTTAACTAAAGCAGGGTAGAATTTATGAAAAATAATGTTACAAAGAGCATAAAGCAAACCTGGGTTGAAAGATAAGAGAATTCACAGTCCTCAATAAACTCACATAAATGGATTAATCCACTTTCTTTCGCATCCGGAATACTTTGAATCAGTATTACAATTGAATCAACAATCGCCTTCTTATACTCAAAACCACCCTCTTCTCTCAGGATACTGCTAAGGAAATTCATCCTGAAGAAAAAAACAGACGTTTAGTCACTCAGACAACATGAACCAGAAATATAAGTAAATTTTATTATTTACACTAAGAATAAAAAATTACTCACAGAGATCTGTACTTCAGAGGGAACTTCAAACACAATGACCTTATAGCATCTACCACAACAATCTTAAACTCATCCGCAATATCAGACATGAAACTCGTTATCTGCTTCAACAAGCGATCAACGCTAGATTCATTGCCTGTTTTCAAGAGGGTGGTGATGGCAAGAGTTGCTATACTTCTATTCTGATCGGAAATAAGGCTCTCCATATCTATGTTGCAATTGGTTACAGCCACCGGATGTGTCATTGCCACCTGTATGGATCAGGCTATTCAAAAAACGAAAAAGGAATCTTACAGCAAATAGGATATACATGGAAACAAATAGCAAATATAACTCTTGCATACAAAATAAAATTCTAGGATACTCCACGAATACTCCCTATACAAAAATAACCCCATACTTCCAGAAAGATGTAGGAGAGTTACTTTAAAATTAATAAAAATTAAAGCATCGTCAAATCCAGGATGTCATTGTAAAACAAGCAGAAAAATATCACAGGGAGAGTAACCACCATATCTGCAGTATACCGATACAAACCTTGTTCAAGGTCCGCACAGCAGCAAATCGAAGAACAGGCTTCGAAGAACTAAGGAAAAGCTGTAGAACAGTAATTGCAGGGGCTAACTCCCTCGTAGTCACGTTGTTTAACTCTGTGATAGCACGTGAGGCCTCAAGAATGACCATTTCAGCCTTATGGCGGAGGCAACCCTCAAGATAGTCATAAAACGGTCGCTCTCCAGTTTGAGTATTTACACCTGACTCTCTAATGACCTGTATGTCAGAAACATATATATTATGCCAATAGTTCCAAAGCATCCCACAAAAATTACTTAACGAAACAAATATCATCAATAGCATACCTGACTAGTATAGCGAACCAGAAGGCACTGGGCCAACGGAGAACGAACAGTACCCTTTGTCAAGCTTGTAACCAACTTCCCAACAGCTAACCGGTCATTTTGTCTAATCTGCGTGCTCAAAAATATAAAAGATGAATCCTAACAGTTAAACATCAAGAACTTTAGCACAGATTAAAAAGAAAAAGAAACCTATTTTTGTATGAAAATTCAATAAAGGGCGTCGAAATGCAACTATTCCTCATAAATGAAGATAACTCATAGAACAATATTCTGATGGAAATTAGAGTGATAAGGAAACAAAATTAAATCGCCCTTCCTATTCGATCAATCTCCACAATGCAGCTCAAAACTGGGCAATATCTAAGAAAGTAAAATTACCTGGTGAAGCAGTGCAAGGGCATGGAACTGCACAAGTGCAGCTCGAGACTGAATGGCCTCTTGGACCTCATTTGTCCATCTCTTTACAATCTCAGGATTAGACTGCAGAAATATTAAAAATTACAAACCTGAACACTTATTTAAATACAAAAAGAATACATTTTCTTAAACATCAAATAGTACCTGCAATAGATGGATGCCACTTACAAGGGCTGCACTTGCAACCATGGGATTTTTATCCACAATAGCCTGCTTAAGATACCTCTCAATTTGGGTCAAAAGGGTTCCATCAGTAATTTGGCAAAGTACGCGAATAGCATTTGCACGAAACGTATCAGTTTGGCTAGTCATGTCTTTCATAAGGGAGCTTGTGACAATTATGACCTTTAAAACCAAAACAATAGATGTTATTAACATCCTTGAGGATAAAACCAAAAAATGCAGAAGTGGAACCAAGTGACCAACAACAAAAAAATGAACAAAGAAATTACCTCGTCAGAAGAAGGAGAAATCTCTTTGATCATAATATAAACCATCCTCCTTAAACCAACATCTTTGGACTGAAATAACTTCGTGACAGCAAAAAACACTTCTGTGGCTTCAAACTGAAAAAAAATAAAAATCAAATGACATTACCATTGTTAGGACAAAGAGAAAATTATTCTAAAAGCACTCTGAATGTATCAGCACATGGTATTGGCACAGGAAGTAGGATGAAACATACAAAACAAGCCCGTAAGAAAAACAGACAATGACCTTTGTGAACGTATCCCCCTGAGTTAACAGATATAGAAGCTTTGTGATGACCTAAATAAAAAAATTAAAAATATTAGATAAACTCGAAAAATATAAAGCACATCATACGGATTATAAGGGAAACCAGACCTGAAAACATCAATAAATTAAGATATAGCTCAAACAACTGCCAAAATCATTCTCCCACTACTTGACATATTGTACACCAGTACCTGAGAACATCTTCGTGCATCCAACTGTGGATCATTGAAAACCCTAGCCTCTTGCAACACCGCACCTTTCTCAATTCCCAAGAATGGAGAATACTCCGCTGCAAATTAATTTTGCCCATGGAACACTGATTACACAACGAAAAAATATGCAGAAAAAGAGATATGGAGCTTTATCTCAAAGTGCAGCATCCAACCCAAAATCATCGTACAAATACATTGTAGTTCAATCTGATTGATGAACGGATCTAAAGATGAAATGAACAAGGGAAAAAAAGATATACATCATCAAAAGAGTTGACTCTCACTCCCTACTTAACTCTCCAAAAACCTAAAACATCGAAAAGATCCAATCCAGAGAAACACAAAATCAATAACGGATCGCACTTGCAAATGCATGAACTTTCAATTCCGAGAAAAAACCAACCAGATCTGACTCAGGTAACGGAAACTAGAAATCCAAAGAGGAACCGTAACTTAAGCAGCAAATAAACAAATCCAATTGATGTAAATCAAGCGCAAACCTTCTTCATCACGATCGTCGTCTTTCTTGACAAGCGGTTGTGCCATTGAACCAAGATCTGTACTATAATCGAATGTAAAAGCCTCGAGAGATGAATAATTACTCAGACGCAAGAAGACCGCACTGCGCTACCGCCTCTCTTAACCTGAGACTGAACAGAGGCAGAAAAATGAATCCTTGTGCAGATCTCTTCCCGTTCCCAGCACACCGGTTGAATACTATTATTCGGAGGGTAAAATCGTCCAGTTTTTGTACGGTTCGGGTTCCAAATTCCAATTCGAGTTGGGTTGGTGCTATAGATTTACATTATGGGCCGGCCCATATACTAAATAGCTGTATAAGTATCCATCAATTAATCATCCAACGACCGTTAGTAAACGAGGTCTTCAATCTTTACATTAAAAAATGACATATTTTAGTATTATAAGATTAATATCATATAATGATATATCAAAAAGGCTCTTTGAATAAATGTGAATAAGAATCTACATGCCTCTTCCAACTTCATAAACAAAACTCATATATAAACCAAAGTAACGGATGCTGGTGAATAAACTCTAAATCCTGAACTCACACACCTTTTCCTGCATTGGCACCAGTGATAATCGGCTATCAGGTTCAATCTAAAGTCCCGTGATACATCAGGTAGCCGTCGTCTGAGAGTTGTTCCCGGTTTTTCTAGTTCTCTTGCGCTTCCTGCCTCTGCTTCTTCTGCTCTCACTGGCATTACCATCCTGTGACTGAAAGGGGAGATGAAATCTCAAAAATAAATTCATGTATGCAGTGCAGCAACAGTCAATAATGCGTTGTTCCAACGAAAACTGATTTCGTTAGAAACTAAATTTCATGGTTCTTGAACTGTTATATTATAACTTCATCTGCGTGGCACAACTGATTCACGTGAATTACAAACAATAACGACAACAACAAAGCCAGCTGCTTTTCAAATCATTATAAAATGGGAATAACATAACGAACCTTCGCTGGAGCAGCTTCACTTGCCGCTCTAACTTTCTTCTTCTTGCATGAAAGGGGGTTTGGACCCTGTGAAAAGATAATGAAGCGACAGAATCAGTGATATCTCTATCGAGCAAACACGAAATGTATAAGCTGTTGAATGTTAAATGTACAAAATGATGTTCTGACCTTAGCTTTCTTTCTCTTCGGTTTCTTCTTGGAGTCCTCAGAAACTAAGGAATGCTCTATTTTCTCTTCACCCTCATCAGCAGAATCCTTTGAATCAACTGAAACCATCCTATGTTTTTTCAGTTTAAGAATCTTGTAGTCCAAATCAGTCATATGAGATCTTTCTGATTCGTCGGTCTTTGCATACTTATGTTGCAGTGCTGATGGCCGTTCGAGAAAGAGGGCATTCTGGAGACCATATATCAAAGGTACACCAGGAATCTTCAAGACACAAATTAGTAAAATAGTTAGAAGTCTATGCCAAAATCAGAAAGTCTCAAAAACCTTCATTTAATAGTAGTTAACTCATAGAATATTAAAAGGCATACATGTACAGAATAACAAGACAAAAATAAGGGTAGAATCAAAACCTCCTGTAACTTTTTTTTCAGCCCTGCGTCCTGAGTAGCAACAAAGAAGTGTTCTAAGTTCTTAGCTCCAATGACTTCTTCAATACACGCTATGGCACTCTTTCGTTTCTCATGATTACATCTGGAGAGCATAAGCATCAAACATGGATATAAAAACAAAAACAACGTGGTATAATTCTAGCAATTTGGGCTGAATATATGAAAAATATAGTTATCATTCTCTCTGGTTTCCTCGTAATCAAGAAACTCAAGATTCATATGCAAATTTTTGCTCAAGTCTAAAACTTGAGTCCATGACGCCTAGAATCATATTAATAAGAACGTTTTATTACTTCAAACAATGAGAATAGATAAAGCAACAAAAAATAGCAGCACACCTGGCAGTTACCAGGTTACAAGCAGCATCATACGAATCAGAATAAGAAGCACCAAGGGTCCTCAACTCTACAAGAGCACATCTGAAACAATAGATGTTCAGGTTCATAACCAAAATCCAAGAAGCAAGGCGTATGAAAACAACATCGGCGAAAACCTGGTAGTGAATATCTTCACAGGGGCGCCAAGAATTTTCATCAGTGCGGTATCAGCAGGAACGATACGATTCGCTATAAGATGATGTACAAATGTCCCATCGCAGAGAATTTTGAACGGCGACCGAAACCCATGGCAAGCAGTGTAGAAACGAAGGGTTTTCCTATGCCGCCTCTGCTTATTTACCCTCATTGAAATCCAATCCAAGAGCTGATAAATGATACAAGCACAGAAAGAAACCCCACCAAATTCCTAAGTGACGATGACTTCAAAACTCGCCAAGGATTACCGCAAAAGTTTCCAAAATCTATAATAAGAATTACTAGGGCAAAAGCAAAGGTCCAAGAATGGATAACAGGTCAGGAGAAAAAAGCCATACATTTTAATAGGCCATAGCGTAAAGCCCATACTTTAAGGGCCTGGCATTTACTAATGATTGGTATTTATGTTCCCTAGTATACACAAATTACAAATTATTTTTTATAAATTCATTTAAATTTATAAAAAAATCGATAAAATTAACATGAATATTGAATTCATTTTTTAAAATTAATATTGGTCGAAATTTTGGCTATTTTATTCTGAGATTAGTTCTTTGTTAGTTTAGTGTCCATTCTTGTCCAAATTAAAAGTATGTTGTGGGTTTTTTTCAAAAAGCTTCTTATCAGGAACAATAATGCATCTTAAATATAATATTTCTTGATTGTTACATATTTATAACGCTCCATGATCACGACACATGGTCATGGCCTGGAGTTGAAATAAGCATAAACACGTGTCCATCATTAACTTGATCATATTTCCAAAATAATTTCATATTTAAATAATATTAATTAATAAGAGTACGTCTTTTACTAGTCGACACTGTATGCCCAATCAATCATTGAATATTTTGCAACTTCGTCCACATCTTGTATTTATTTATTCAAAAAATCGTCCACATTTTTTGATCATACACACTAATTTGTTTTGATTGAATGAGTTATCCATCAATCCCAAGATAAATTGGGTGGTCAATGAATTGTCCTACTACAACATAGGTAAGAGTCGATAATTAGGGTATAATTATAGAAAAAATTATTAATTATTTTTGTAATGGCTCTTTTATCCCATAATCTTTATTAATTTAATAACATGATTCAAATTTGGTGTATTATCGTGCATAATCTCGAATGTTATTAAGAAACAAAGAAAGCATAGTTTATTACGACACGAATTAATTGGTGTTTTCCATCTGGACAAGCCCGTAGTCCTTCTTTTCCTTTAATGCCCTTTGAATTGACCTCCACTTGAAAAATGTACCGAACAAGGACTCCATATCCTCGAGTGTCCTGCCTTGAGTCTCAGGGAGTAAAGAGTAAAAGAACATCCACGCGATGATCGCGACTGCGCCGTACAAGAAGAAAGCCCCTCCTATTGTTATCCCCTGGGTTAGGGATAAAAATGTCATTGAAATAACTCCGCTTGTGACACGATTCACTGCGACGCCCATACTGCACCCTTGCGCTCTAAGCCTTAGAGGGAATATCTCTGAGCTGTAAACCCACGTGATGGGGCCCATCCCAATTGAGAAAAACGACACGTAGGCTAGAACAGATGTGATGGACAAACCAATGGCCCAGATTAGTTTCGTCTCGGATCTACCGATACAAGTGAGACCAAGCCCAAGGCCCGCTAAGGACAGAATCATTCCAGCTACGCTTGAGAGAAGCAACGGCCGCCGTCCGATCTTGTCCAACATAAACGTGGCGACAAGGATGAAGATCGTTTTCGTAAATCCAACGGCCATCGTCGCCAGAAGCTTATCATTATCGCTAGTAATCCCAGCTTTTCCAAATATTTCAGGACTGTAGAGAACCACTGAGTCTATGCCACTCGCCTGCTGAAAGAAATGTATACCGACGGCGCACATTAGAATATGGCGCACTGCCGGAGTCGGCCGGAGGAACAGATCTCGCCATACGCCTTCTCCATGGCGTTGCTTCGTAACTGTGACAATTTTATCATTGCAATCCTCAGGGATTCCGGCGGCCTCTTTGATGTCCATCAATCGTTCCTTCGACTCTTCCGCCGAGTCGGATGTCCTATCGAGAACGCGCCGCGCATCGCCGAGTCTTCCCTGCATTACTAGCCACCGCGGCGATTCCGGCATCGCAAGTACTCCGACAGCGATTAAAATCGAAGGAATTGCGCCTACTCCCAGCATGAATCGCCATCCTAAGTGCTGTGGAAGCTTTGAGAAACCGTAGTTTGACACATATCCCAGAAGTATACCTGATTAATAAAATCCATCAGAAATTAGCCCAAAATTAATGAAATTAGGGTTCTAACTTCTAAAGCGTTAAATTTATTAAAATGTTATTATAAGTATAATATTTAATTTAAAATTTTTGAAGAAAGTATTTTTAATTCAATATATTTTTTAAAAAATGCATAATATTTTGTTATTTTGTAATAATGATGGCTTACCGAAATTGATGAAGACTTCAGGAAAAGATGTAAGGAAGCCGCGGGAGGAGGCGGGGGCGAGCTCCGCCGTATAAACAGGGGCAATCATGAGAGCGTAGCCGACGCCGATACCGGCAACGAAACGGCCGGCCATGAGTAAACCATAGTTTGTGGAGAAAGCCATGAGAAGTGCTCCGGCAAAGAAGATAATCCCAGCTAAAACGATCGTGTAACGACGGCCGATCCGGTCGGAGGTCCGGCCAGCTAGGGCGGAGCCGATGAGGGAGTAGAGGTTGAGGATTCCCATAATCACCTCCTCCTGTACTCTGGTCATCGGTATATCTCTCTTTATGTAGATTATAGCACCGCTCATCACTCCAATATCTGCATCACCCAAGATTTTTCATCCGTCACCGCACCCACAAGTTCGCTAAACAATTCGTAAAAAATTGAATAAAAAAGATTAATTACCATATCCGAGTAAAATGGAGGTCATTGAAGCCAGGAAGGAACAGACCATCGCATACTTGTTTCGACCGGGTTTCTTAGCCGGGTCGAATCCAGGAATGGGTTGACCGGAGAAGACCTCCTTATTTTCCGGCATCATGATTACAGAAGTATAAGTCGTGCAGAAATTGGGATATATATATTGTATAAGGAGGAAAGACAAATACAAATACAAAGACAATTCATAATAATTAATTAGAGAAAATTAATGTTTCAGTCTCAAACGTTTTCTTAAATTTGATATCTATATAGTTTATAACGATATATTTATTTCCCAAACTTAAATTTTATTTTCTAAATTTAAAATATTTGATAAAACGGATCCTAAAAATTGAAAACAATTTTCTGAATTTTGATTTTAGTTGAATATCTCAATTATTAAAATCAATTTTTGTAATTTCATATTTTGAGGTTCTCAATTATCATATCATAATATTTTTGAAAATAAAATTATCAAAATCTTAAAAGAGTTCAAATTTACATATATCATATATTATTTTAATGAAGTCTTTATTATTCACCTAGTTGGCTTACTTTGAGAGCTACAATGGTCTAAATATTGACTTTATGTTAGTGGTATGTATGAACAAATTAATTAAAATTATTACCTGATTTTGAATTATATCACTCTAGTACATTAACATCATCAATGTGAGTAATTGATTTGATGATTAATTTGTTTTATAATGTGATACATGTTATATTTTCTTCCACCTTTTGGCAAAACCTACATATCTTGAAATGTGTGAAGTTTTTAGAAAAATATTTTACCATATGTTTTCTTCATATTCAGCAAAATCCTTCATACCCATACCTTGATAATAGAAAGTTTTCCTGTTTAATATTTAATAATATCTTTTATATGGATCAAATAATTAATCTCAATAACAACAATTTGGCCTTGTTAACTAACAAACCTTATATTCCTCTATGCGGCACCGACTCTTCAATTTTTCATATTTTCTCGTGTCGAGTCGAGTCGGACTCTCCGACTCGTTCCGATTCTTGACACTTAACACAAAACGACGTCGTTTTGATTTCTTCCTTAATTTGATTTTTTTATTCATCGAAAACATATCTTATGTGCTTTCACGATTTTTTAATGTTGTCGATCTACTTGTGAATTCTTCATACAAGCGATGATGGATCAAAAAGTAGTTGTTTTTGGGGAGATGGTAGAATTGACGAACGATACTCATTTTTTATAAGTTAAATTTTCTTATATAATGAATTGATAAATATTTGTAGTTTTAAACTTGACTTTATGCAATTTTCTAGAAATTATAACAATTATTTTTTTTAATTTTGCTTTTAATTAATAATACGAGTCGAGTCAAAAAACTGATTCTTATACTCTTATCGAGTAGCACCAAATCGGTAGGACGATTCGATGCCACTAGATATTCCTCCCAAAATCTTAGAAAATCAACGGACAGGACAAAAGAGAATAATAATAATTATTATTAATGGTACTGATCAACATTTTCATATCTATATATGGATACTATATGAGTCTTCAATGATATATTTTGTATATTTCTCATATTTTTTTAAAAAAATAAATTTTAAACAATATCCAAAATCATAAAGTATAAAATAAACAATAGTCCACAATTCATCTTCTATCACTATCAAAATACGTGTTTTTTTATTCTAATTGTAAAAATAAAATATTGCCAAAATAATTATTGTGGAATGAAAATTTATCAACATCATAGGCATTTGTGCCATTTTCAAAGATGAAGTAGCAAAACGTGAACGCATGAATGGAACAAGCACAGCTTCAATTGGACATACAAAAATGCTTAGCAGGCGTATTTCCATTATTTTGAATGTTCTTGCCATCGCAGCAAAGCGTCAATTCAACATGGTGGGAACGGCCTACAAGTTCATTTGAGCCTCTAACCTTCCATGAGCTGCCCAAAAAACAGCATACATTGATTACAAGAACCCATAATTCTACAAGGAAAATCCACATGCCCATTGAAACCCGCTTCACTAGGTCAGAAGCACAATAGCCTATAAGCTTACCCAGCAACCATGTGGTGAAACTACTACAAAACACACAAACCAATGTCAGAGGTTAAATAGATGAAAAAAACCTGAAATTTATCCCTTCCACCATCATTACCAATCCATATTGTGAAACCATGAAGTCAAAAAATATACGGAAAGAGAGATTAATCTCTTGCAAATTCAATATCACAAATAATCAAAAGGTCGCACCAGAAAAGGAAACCTGGATTCGCTCAATGGAATTCCTAGAAGAGCTGCTGAGAAATGGTTCGATATCAGCACTTGAAAGTGCCAGAACATGCCTACAAGTGAGAAAAGTAACAACTCAATCATTTAAACAGGAGATATTATGCTCTGTTTGGATAGATTCACAAAACTGAATGCTAAAGCAGATGAGTGTTGAATAATAAGTGAGGGGAAAGGAGTATTAACTTAGCTGATACTAAAACATGGACAAATATCGTTTCCTCTGTTGCACCAAAGATTAACTCAGCCACAGCTTCACCCCTCCTACAGAGAACCAAGATAATCGTAAAGGGAATCTTGGCAAAAATCTGTCATGCCACGAGTGCAAAGAAACAAGGACATTGCAGAGAAGGCATTGGACTTTTGCCAAGTTAGTAATGGATGTATAAAATAGCATTTGTGGTTGTCACAGGTAATGGAATAGCATTTCTTCGATCTCTACAAGTACTAATAATCAAAAGAACCAGAAAAATCATAGGAAGATCTACTATTGGCTCCTTTTTTTTTGAACGGATAGTTTAGTGGTTAGATGTTAGAGTTATTTAGGGCTTTAAGCCTCTTAACCGGATGGGCTACACAAGGTTGCCCCTACGAATGGCTCCTTATGGATATGGATTTACGCAAAGATTATAATAAGCCAACCTGAATGGTTCTGATACTTTAAGAATGCATCTCCAAATCGCATGAATGAAAGCCCCCTAAGGGTCTGTCAAGTAAATGGGAAAAAAATCAGGTAAATTATGTTCATCCAAAGAACCACAATAAAAATATCCCTCTTGTACCTTTAGATACAGTTCCTTAATGCCTGGGAAAGGGCAGAAGCAATTTCCTCAGAGTCACCAGGCGAAACCCAAATTCCGGATGCAATAACTAGCATGAAAAATGTGAAGTTACATAAAATATCAAATCCAGCTATATATGATTAAGATACCGAACTGGTTCACCCAAATTACAATGAATATACAAACCTATCAACCTAGCAACGGCAACATGTACCTTTTCAACAACAAATGAATGCTGTCCCAAGAGAAAAAGCCAAAGCTTAATCTTGTCATCTGCACAAATACATCTTGAATTATTACAATATGTCATCCAATATGAAAAATAATTCATACCAGGATTATAACCTTGAGATGGGTCCCATGGTCACACAAAATATTAGCCCATGAACTCAATAAACCTTCCTTCTGCAGCTGCAGATGCGCTGAAAGCACTGCCACCTTTGCCGCATCTTTTTGGTCCAATTTGTGACTTAATGATATAAAGCGCAAAAAAACATCACATATCAAAATTCCATATACAAAATCTTGAATATTATGTTCACAAATTTAAAAAAGTTGATTTATATACATACTAATAAAAAATAACTAAGTATATGATATTCTACATTGGTAATCTTGTCAAATTTTCTGCTAAATTTTTTTTAAAAGTTCATCTACTGGATGAATACCAACCTTTTATCAGCTAGAACACTGAAATCAAACTCCTGAGGGAGGAGCTGGAACCATGATATATGATGCAAGCCACCCTGGAGAAACTGTTTAAGAGATATAAATTGAGCATTTTAATTGGTAATCATTGACAAAAGTTTCTGGACAACAATGATATCTGAAATTGGCAATTAGGTTTTCCAGGAGGATCTGTTAAGATTCTGCCAAAAAACTGCACAACCTGTTATAAAGGCTATGAACTAAATAATCAAACTTGGCAAGGAAAATGAGAAGATTCCCGAAACCCGCTTAAATTAGCGAAATGAGAAGATTCCGGAAACACAAATACTAGAAGCAGTTTCCGATTTCCACGACCCAGGAAAAAAACATGATTAAAAAAGAACTATAATCATCCCGTAAAAACTAATAACAACCTCACTTTCCCGCTTCGCTGCTACAGAAATCTGCAAACTCCGCACAAAATTGGTACGTGAGATTCCTATGGGCACAGTGACAGTGGGAAACTGTACTCACTTCAAGCAAAAAATCGCGCTGGTGAAGGGAGCACTTTGATCACCTTCTTGTTCAGAAAAACTGAATTTTTTTTTCCATCCGCTCCAAGTAATTGCTATTTTAGCATATTCTGGAAGTGACCGTTGTCTTGCCTTCTAAAATGAAATCAGTACGTTTAAACTAATAAACTTAGAAAAAATAAAATAAAAAATAGGACTACGACTACAGATAAATGAGATTAAAAAAATCATATTTATTTAATTAAGAACACCAATGACCGATCCATACAATTTAGAATTCTGATGAAAATTACATTTTGGGATTTACTAAGGTTTGAATTTTCCCTGGTTGCCACCGACCGGACCGGAGGTCGAGGTCCAGTGGGTCGCCGTAATCTGAACGTCGGGACAAGTGAAAACGACGCCGTTTAAGAAACCCAGTAGTGACAATCAACTTTCTCGAGTTTCTTTGGGCTTCTAGTCTTTGGCAGTCGCTTGAGAAATTTGGATCCGTTGTCGACCACATGATTGGTAGAAGATCATGTTTTTTGCTTTTGGGCAAGATTCTCTTTACGTACAATGATTTTTACTTTTTTGTATAGAGGGAGTGATCAAACATAAAGCAGTGCTGGATCATGGAGGAAGATTATTATATGAGCTGTGGTAGCGAGGATGAAGATGTTTTGTACGCCACTGATCAAGAAGCTGAATCACTTAACGGGATTGAAAGCGAGGATTCCAACTCTCTGAGGGCTTCTTCCAGTAGCCCTACTTGCAAGGTTTGTTGTTCCATTTCATCGATAATGTACGTCAATGTTGTTTTGGTATCAGATGTACCGGGTCTCTATATGGCCAGTGTCGTATATTTCTATGGTTTTTTATGGATTGTCTGTTCCTTTCGTTGCTTCTGGTTTAATAAAATTCGATTTTGGTGCGATTTGTACGCAGGTGATCACAAGGGAGTCTCTGGTAGCTGCCCAGGTATTGAGTTTTTACATGATTTCCAATTTCTATACCAGTTTTGGGGCACATTCTCCTTTTGTATGCCCAATATCCAATCTTTACCGTGTTTTTGAATTTCCATTATCTAAACCCATTGGATTACATAAATTCCCGGAACGGTTATTACACCCATCAAATTTTGTTCATTGGCTGTCTTGAGTTGGTTAGAATCCCAAAAGAAGAGATCTTGGACTGTGCAATTTTTTGATCATTTATGTAGAAAGAAGATTTGCAAAGGGTTACGGAGTTGCTGTCAGTTCGAGAACACCATGCGAGAACACTTCTTATTCATTATCGGTGGGATGTTGAGAAGCTGATAGCTGTTTATGTTGAGAAGGGTAAACATTACCTATTTTCTGAAGCAGGTGTGAAAGTGGTTAAAACTGTTGATCTCAACACATCAGTTTCCGCTTCAAAAGTGGTGTGCGGAATTTGTATGGACGATGTGCTTGTAAAAGACGAGACAACAATGGACTGTGGTCACTGTTTTTGCAATAACTGTAAAGATCCCTTCTTCTTTTGAGCCTAATCTTCGTATTTCTTTCTATCGTTTTTTTTCGAATAAAATTTCTTGCAAATTTCAGGTTGGACAGAGCACTTCATTGTCAAGATAAACGAGGGACAAAGCAAGAGGATTCGGTGCATGTCCGAAAAATGCAATGCTATATGCGATGAAGATGTAGTTAGAAAACTAGTCAGTCTAAGGGAAATCGATATGGCAGAGAAATTCGATCGATTTCTTCTTGAATCATACATTGAAGACAACAAAATGGTTAAATGGTGTCCCAGTGTACCTCATTGTGGAAATGCAATCAGAGTTGAGAAAGATACATTCTGTGAGGTAGAATGTTCTTGTGGTGTGCAATTTTGTTTCAGTTGCTTATCAGAAGCACATTCACCTTGCTCATGTTTAATGTGGGAGCTTTGGACAAAGAAATGTCGTGATGAATCCGAGACCGTAAATTGGATCACTGTCCATACAAAACCTTGTCCAAAGTGTCACAAACCAGTTGAAAAGAATGGCGGTTGTAACCTCGTCAGCTGTATATGCGGGCAGCCATTTTGGTAAGACCATATTCCTATTATCACACCGATACGTATTGAATATTTTCGTGTTACATTTCTTGCTTCAGTTGGCTTTGTGGAGTAGCAACAGGACAATCCCATACATGGTCACAAATTGCAAATCATAGCTGCGGGCGCTACAAAGAAGATAGTGAAAAGAAAGCTGAGCTTGCGAAACGGGATCTTTACCGGTACATGCATTATCATAATAGATACAAAGCTCATACAGACTCCTTTGAGCAAGAGGCTCTACTTAAGGAAACTATTAAGGAAAAAGTATCAAATTTGGAAGCAAGGGACTCGAAACTGAGAGATTTTAGTTGGGTCACAAATGGTCTTTACCGGTTGTTCAGGTCAAGAAGAGCTCTATCATACTCATATCCTTTTGCATTCTACATGTTTGGTGATGAATTTTTCAAGGGTGAGATGACAACAAATGAAAGTGAAATAAAACAACATTTATTTGAAGACCAGCAACAGCAGCTAGAGTCAAATGTTGAGAAGCTTTCCAAATTTCTCGGGGAGCCATTTGATGAGTATCTTGAGGAACAAATCATGAAAGTACGGATGCAAATTCTTAATCTTTCTGTCATTACTGACAACCTATGCAAAAAAATGTGAGTTCCATTTCATTGATTTCAAATACATAAATAAAAGTTGTTTCATTACTCTTGCTAATCTTGCAGGTACGAGTGTATAGAAAATGATTTATTGGGTGCGCTCCAGTATTCTATTCACAGTATAGCTCGATACCAATCGAAAGGAATCGAAAAGGCGGAGGAGCTTATTGTCGGGTCCACTAGCCAAACAAACAACACCATCAAATGCCCGGAATCAGCTGATCAGTTAAGTGGTAAGGTATTTATCATGAAAATTGATTTTAAAATAAGTCTTCATATTGCTTCTGCTATGAATTTGGCATTTTCTCTTGACAATAGAATTTGTTGAAATATCTGCAGCATTTTTATCTAGAGCCTCGGATGAGAGCCCGCAGTGCTCTAGAAAGAAACGTCAAAGGAAAAGCAAATCTGCAGAGGGAAGCTCAGGCAGAACCATTCTATTTGATCTTAACTTACCAGCTGAGGATCCTCCACAAAATTCTTAAATTTGATTCCATAAAAGTGTCTTGACATGAAGCATGACCAAAGGTGATCGGATGAGGAGGTCAAATCCCTCGTAAAAAACAGCAAGTTCTTGGCATAGAGGAATCCATACTGGTATCGTATTGCAACTGTATATGAATTCCCTTTTTTCCTACTTGGCTTTATGAATTAGAGGAATTGTGAAGGAGGAATAAATTTTGTTCTTTGGGCAATGAATTTTCGCATTGTATTTTAGTTGCAACTTATCTTTTATTATGACATGAATAGATCTTTCATTGCAAATAGTTTCTGCACCTCATTTAGGGTTTAGGGTTTAGGGTTAAATTTGATGTAAATGATTGGTGATTGAGAATTGAGACACAGGAAACAAAACACAGATGCAGGAGATGCTGATGAACCCTTTATGCGCTGCCTTTTGACCTTTTGAAACTTCGCAATCAGTTGCTGAATTGCGGCATGAGTTTGGCCTTATTCACCTTGTTGTATTTGTACAATTTGATTCCTTAAAAGATACAATTCACACTTTATCCTTTTTGTGTTCATATTATTATTGTCCTTATGAACTGGTTTTGGTTGTCAAGACAAGACAAATGAATGAATGTTGACCCTTTTTATTATCGGTCAATATCTTGACTTTTCCAAATGAAACAGAGACAGACTGTAGCAGCATCAAATGCTTCCATTTTATCACTTGGAACGAGGATTAAACATATGTAACTTTATAAACTTTTTTTGCTGCATAAACATGCTAAATATTGTTGGATATTTCAAATATGACAACGGATAAAAAGGGTCAAATATATATATTTTTACACGTTTAATGGGGATTTCGTAATAATGATTTAGACATCATGTAAAGAAAATACACATCCCTCCCTAATAGGATATTGTCATATTAAATAGTGGTAAGATATTCAAATTATTATTTTTTTAACGTGTATATAACAAAAAAAATTATATTGTATTCATCATTTCATCAATACTATTAAAAACAGTTGTGAAATCAACACGATATAAGAAATGCTAATTTGCTATTATTTCTAATAATTATTATTTTTTATATATAATAATGTATTAGCAATTTGACATAAATCCAAATATGGTAGATATTCTTATTAATAAATTATATCTTTGATTTTTAAAAATTAAATCAAACAAACTAGAATTTAGTGTAAAATGTAGATTGTGGGTATTTTTGTTATAGTGAAATAAAAATATACATGTCAAAATGGGTCAATAATGAGAGTTAAACTTTGATTTTTTGAAAAAATATGCAATTATAACAAGGCAAAATTGAAATTATCATTTATCTAAGCTTCGAAATTATGTCTAAAATGGAAAATGATGAGTCCACCAAATTTCTGAGTTCATGTACCGAATTTGACTTTTTGTACCTATTTGTGCTTCTTTGACTTTGTGGATCATCAATAGTCCACCTACTCTAATTTTTGGATATTTAAAGACAAAGAGGCTCCGCTTATTACAAGAAGTTAGTAGGCGTGTCTTGTGTACGGTCGGTGGGTTGACCAGAGTAAGTTGAATGTGGTGTTTGTTTCTCCTTCGCAGAAGATAGGCCTTCAAGTTTTCATGAATGCTTCCTTTCATTCATGTTTATAAATACTTTGTCTCCTTCGTCTCATGTTTCTACCCATTTCTTCCTCTTAAGAGTCAAGAATCATGGGGTATTTCATGAATTTGGAACCTGGTAATAGACAATTGTCCCCAGGGAAAACGCAGGAGGATGTGTTGAAAAAAGAGGTATGAGAAACTTGCCTTTTTCTTGATGAAATCTGAATGAATGTTTTTCTATAGATTTTGCAGCTTCAGAGAGAATTGGAAGCCCAGAAAGCCATTAGAGCTGCACTTGAAAAAGCTCTGAATTGCCAGCCTCTCTTTGATGATCCTGCTTATAAATCCCTTTCCAAGGTTCTTTATTACTACTTCAACCCCATATAAAAATTGCTGAATCTGCATCTTCTTTTATTTGAATTTGTTTTCTTGTTTTCAGCCTGCTGAGAATCTGATCAAGGAAGTTGCTCTTTTGGAGATGGAAGTATTGTGTTTGGAGAAGTACCTGAAATCACTGGATATTAATAGTTCTGTGAAGAAGATGTCAGATTTAGCTGCAAGAGCAATAAATAGTGAAACTGAAGAGAATAAGGAAGATTCAGTCCATACGAGAAGCATTCCTTCTAAGGATTTGTTACCTCCAGCCATTCATGTAACAGCTGATACAATATGTATCAGTCGGAGCTATTCGACACGGTCCCAAAACTCGGCTTGTTCTTTTCGGGCATCACCTTCATTTGAAGCTCCAGATCCTTACCATTCCTTGCCTTTGTCGATGTTCGAGGTATGTGGTTCTTGTTTCCTTGTCAACCAAAAGGAGCCATTCACTTTAGAATTTGCGTCTGAATCACTAATTCTCAGAGGGTACACAATTCAACTTCGAGTGCTGGCCGGAGAGACTTCCCACAAGATGAAACTCCGAATTGGATTTCTGAGGAGATGATCAAATGCATCTCGGTAATATGTTGTCATCTCTCCGATCGTCCCTTTCCACGGCATAAACCATTCAGCGTCAATGGCTACAAAGAACCTCGGGGATCTTTCTTCCCTATGGTTGAAATTAGAGGCCTTAACACAGCTCCCCAAATGTTCAAATCTATTAACCAATTGCTATACCATTACAGGTACTCGAACTAGTGTACATCGATGCATCTCGATATTGATATATGGCCTAATCGCTGCCCGTTTTCAGATCACTTATAACTAGGTTGGCCAGAGTTGATCCTAGAAAGCTGAAGCATGAAGAGAAGCTGGCTTTCTGGATCAATGTTCACAATTCACTAGTCATGCATGTAAGAATTTCCCAATAATCAAACTTTCTACTATTCTGCACAGATCCTCATATTCAAAACTCTGCAGGCATTTCTGATTTATGAGATTCCCAGAGGAAATCTAAAGAGGATTTCTCTAGTCCTAAAGGTAATAAACCAGATCCCCATCGAATTCAACGTCTCTGCCTCTTTTTTCACCTGTGATTAACAGCATTTGTCTTGAACTCAGGCTGCATACATAGTAGGAGGTGTGACTGTAAACGTAGAAACAATCCAATGTTCGATCCTGCGATGCAGAACAGCACGGCCTGCTCAGGTTTAGAAAAGCATTAGGGCAACATTTGATGAAATAACAGTTGCTCTTTCTTCTCTGATCACATTCAAATTCAATTCCTGCTTGTAGTGGCTGAATCTGTCGATCTTCCAAAAGGCGAATTTCATAACCGGAGGTCCAATCAAATCATACGCAATCAAATACGCCGAGCCTCGTCTACGTTTCGCCCTTTCTTCCGGATGCCAATCCGATCCACCAGTAAGTCACGATCATCTATCACCTCTTATACAAACAAACAAAAACCTAATTCAAAATTATTTCTATTAAAGGTACGATTGTACACACGGAAGAAAGTACTGAAGGAGCTGGAAATGGCGAAAGAAGAATACATTCAAATGAACATAAAACTACACAAAGAAAACAGAATTCTAGTACCAAAAAATATCGAGTGTTTCGTGAAGGATTCGGAGCTTTACTCCCCTTCATCCATGGCGGATGAGATTTTCCTTGCTTTATCTTGTTCATGGAGGAAGAAGGTGACTGATAAAGGAAAACTGTGGAAGAAAATTGATTGGATTCCCCATGATTTCTCCTTTTGTGTTCTTATTTCTAACGAGCTCGTTTCTAAAAGATTTTAATGGACTCTCATTAATTTATTTATGGGCTTGAACCCTCTCCATTTTTCGGCCAGCAAGTGGAGAAAGGGCCACAAGTGTCATATATTCAGTGACAAACTGACAATGTAGTGAAATGAGCAAAAGCCAGAAAGATTTCTCATTTCTGTGACTACAAAAGGATTCATTCAAGATATCAATAAACTCAGTACGTTAAAAAAATAGTAGAAGAAGATGAATTATCCTTTAGCAGAAGTACACAGCTGCAAAGAATTGCAAAACAAAGTCAACTGCAGTGCTTGTACAACTTAGCTGGACAAGGATGGGAAGCGTAGCTGAAATGAAACATCATCAACTCCAGGCTTCATCTTACAGTCAAGTGTTCTGACATGTTTCCGAGTTACTGTTTGAATAGAATATTTAATCAAAAAACAAAACACGCCAGTATTGCTCATCTAAACATTTGAAGCAAAAAAGATGAAAGGATTGAAAATCTCGTGTAAAACATTAAATCAATCGCTACGCAAGCATCGCAGGGTAGGGATGGCCAAGAAGACAATTTTCGGATAAGATTCATGTACCTGAGTAGTAGTAATTGTCACGAATGTAACAGTAATCAACATCAAAGTTTAAGATCCGATTCAGAGCTCAAGCTTGAGATCTTCATTTTCATCAGAGAAGTAGTGCAGAACAAACGGCGCAACCCTAATTATAGCCACCTACGCACCGAACATAATCGCGTGAGTGTTTAGCTGCTTCAGCGCCGCCGCCGCTATGTCCGGCTTACGAATGAACATTCCGGGGAACATATTGGTCGGAGAATGGAGGTCAGGCTACTGCGTTCTAGAACCCTAATCTAGATTCTCAGACGAATTGCATTTGCAGTTTGCAAGTGGTAGGGGGTATCACGTGTTAGTCACGTGATAATCGTTATGGGCCCTCAAAGTGAAGGTACAACCCGGACCCTGCACCCACCTACATTAAATCCAGCAACGTGACAATAAATTCTGTAAAATGACTCTGGCATTCGAATACGGGGCTTTTAACAAACCGCACCAATTTTCCGGTCAACCTCAATCTCGTCATTTCCCAATTCCAGTTTACACCTGGCTGCCTTCAACCACATGTTTCGCGTCGCCGGAGCACTTCCTCCGGCGCAGGCACCGGTGCAGAAGCACCACAGCTCATGGACGCCTACTCCTTCGCCATCTTCTTCTCCTGCAGGCACGACAGTTGTGGTGTCGGAGAAACCGCCGGTTAACACCTTGTCGAATTTTTCGTCGCCACCCTCAATGAAGGTACCGGTTGACTTCAGTCCGCCGTTGATAGCTATGGTGGTTTTAATTGCGAGTGCGTTCGTTATCATCACCTACTCGCGAATTCTATCACATCACATCATCCATCTCTACCGCCGTTACAGACGATGGCGTCGACGCAGGCGGAGGTTTGTTCCTTCTACTTCCGCCGGCGATATAGAGTCGCTGCCATACTCGTTCGATGCAAACGATGCATTTCACGTTCTCTCGCCTTACGGACTCGATGAATCGATTATCAAAACCATTCCTCTGTCGATCTACACGCGGAAAAGCGGTTTTCATGACTGCGCCGTGTGTTTGCTTGAATTTGATGTAAATGACTACGTCCGTACACTTCCGGTTTGCTCGCACGCCTTCCACGTTGATTGTATAGATATATGGCTCCGGTCACACGCCAATTGTCCTCTCTGCCGCGCCGGAATATTCCGCCAGGATTCTCCGTTCACTCCATTAATGGCGGCGAGGATCAGACCTAGTCTTGACGACATGATATTTGAAATTCTGGAACCGCTCACCGAACTTCCGATGGAGTCGGAGACCGCACAGGATGAGGAAGATGAAATCACTCAGGAACCATCACCTTCACCGAGGCGGGGCAATCTATCGGAAGACAGATTCATTCGCCGCGACTTTCTATTAAAGCGGTCCTACTCGTTCAGCTTCGAACGAAATATTGGATCGGAGCGATTAGTCCTAGAGCCTGTAACAGCTTCTCCTTGGCGCTACCGGAGAGGCGGTGGGGGAGGAAACTTTTGGAGCAAACGGCCTTCACCTTTTAGCTCAGTAACAAAAGCCAGAGTATTCTCCTTCCGGTACTACAGAGGTATGAAATCCCCGTTCTTCCGTCGTCGTAGCATCGGTGGATTCTTTCCTATATCAGATTACAGCGCGCGCCTCGGAATGTCAAGCGGCGGCAGTTCATCGAGGAGGACAAAGTCCTTCGCCAGCCCAATGTTCCTCCGTTCCACCAACGGATACGGACCAAGTGGTTCCATCTTCTCGTCAAGCCGGCTGAGAAGTGGCGACCCAGAAGCCCTCGTATCACCGGAGAGATTCAACAGACGGTAAGGATGAAAACACGTGGACGGTCATGAGAAATCGGGATGAGAAATAAATAAAAAATATCGTGGGAAAAGCCCTGCCCTCATGCCGAATTTAATACCACCTGCTATTTCAGTTTCTGATGGAGGAGGCATTAAATTGATGAAGTGATTGAAATTGTGGAGGTTGGCATTTAAGAAATTCACCAAATTGGCCTGCTTAGTTTCCTAAAGCTAAATTAAAATACGTGTTACTATACATCTCAACTGGGTTGTGGTGAAGTCTTTTTGGATTCTTTTGAAATTTTGGCGTAGTAGGAGTTTGTCATTTGGTAATTAAAAAAAGCCCTTGTGTAATTTTATACATGCCAATGGTATTGTATGGATACACAATAACAAAAATTTGTCCATAGTCACCATCATTTTAATCTCAAACCTTGATTACTTAATTACTTTCGATATAACACTTCCTTTATTTGTGTGATTTTATCTTAATAAAGTGTGTGGTGGGGGTGATGTCTAAGTATTTCGTTGGGGAATTTTTTGACAAATATGACAGTGTCAGAATTATTCTATTAATTAAATAGCATCACTTTTTAAAATCATTCTATTATGACATTGTTCAAATTTTACATCACTAAAATACCACTAATTGATGTTTGAGGTAAAATATTTTCTATTATAATAGAAACCTAACTCAATATATGTAAACATATTTTGTTAAAAGATATCAAAATTCATAGATATTTTAATAAAAATAAACTATATATTTTAAACTAGACATACTCTTGAATTTTAACAACTTTTAAAATTTACATTAAAATTATAATTTATCATATTTAATTTAACTTTTATTTTTAATCACGGTGTTGTATTATTTTATTTTTAAATGAAAGAATATGTATTTTTTGAATAATATGTTTGCATTCATTTACTTGTAAATGTTATTCTTTTTAATAATAATTATTTTAGATCTTTTTAAATTCTGTTTTTTTTTAAATATAACATGATATTTTATTTTTTTTATAGCAATTTAATAAGGGGTCAAGCTTTATTAAAAATTATTTTAAGTCAAATCAAATGTCAATCAGCTATAAAAATAAACAAATGTTGTCAATGTTATTTAGGTATATATTCAAATACACTATTATTTTAAAAATATAACAGATCTGACACGGTTAAACAGTAAATTTACCTTTTCATTGGGTACTTAGGTTTGAGACTACATCTAACTTTATACGTTCCAAAAACAATTTTCGCACTATAAATTTCTATACATTTCATCATTCTCTCATATCTATATCATGTTCTCTTTCTACTTCTAAAAATTCTCAATGATTTACATCATTTTTTATTTCTCTTTCATCCATATCATCTCATCTTTCCAAATTTTATTTTATATTTACATCTCATCAATTTTATCTATTATTTCTAGTAATGCGAGAAATAATGATCATTCTAATTATTTCGATGATCTTATTGTTTAATTATTGTTTATTAATTTATATTGTTCTTTATATTTCGTTTCGATTGTGTCAGGTATTTTTTTATCTAATCAATTTTATCTATTATTTTTTTTCGATCGCTACCGGTATTTTTTTTGTACCACCGGATATCGGATATTAGGGTCGATTTCCGAGTATTTTCACGTCTAACCCTAAAAAACTAATTAAATATTAACTTTTAAAAAATAAAATTTGTATACCGATCGATATACCGGTCGTACCACTCATATCGATCCTGACCGATACGTGATTCCGAACCGATATGATTATTGAATCTTAAATAAAATTATTAATTTAATTATCAAATAAATACAATTAATATTTAATATAAATTTATTAAATAAAAAAAAATTGTGATTTCCGCGGACAAGGGGCGCCCCAAGCCCTTATCCGCGGAGTGCATTTCCGTGGAGGAAATTCAACGCCCATGTTACCATTGGTGCTAACATGACTATGTACACGGTGGAGAAACATGTATTTCCATACATGTTTCTCTGCCGTTAGGCTACGTGTAACCTTGACCGCGCCCAAAACAATTTCTACCGTATAAATCTCTCTACACGTCATCATTCTCTCACATCCACATCATATTCTCTTTCTATTTCTAAAAATTCTCACTCATCTATATCATTTTTTATTTATCTTTCATCCACATCATCTTATCTCTCCAAATTTAATTTTATCTTTCTATCTCATCAATTTTCTATTATTTCTATTAATGCGAAAAATAGTGATCATTCTAATTATTTTGATGATTTTGTCGTATATTACTTTATATTGTTATTTATATTTCGTTTCGATTGTATTCGTATTCAATGTTTTTCATACCGGACGGTATACCAGAGGTGTACCGTCCGGTATGTCAAATTTCGATCGGTACCAATATTTTTTTCGTACAGCCCGGTACCGAATATTAGGGTCGATTTACAGGTTTTTTCAGGTCTAACCCTAAAAAACTAATTAATATTAACTTTTTAAAAATAAAATAAAATAAAATTTGGTATTTCGATCAGTATACCGGTCGTACGGCTCATATCGGCCCGGACATGTATGTGATTCCGAACCGATATGAAAACATTATTCATATTTCGTTTTTATTATCTACATTTCAAAATTATTAATCTTATATAAAATTATTAATTTAATTATCAAATAAATATAATTAATATTTAATATATATTTTATATATTAAATAAAATTTTTAAAAAAATAATTTTGTGATTTCCGCGGACAATGACCGCCCAAGCCCTTGTGTGCGGGATGTATTTCCGCGGACAAAATTCAGCGCCATGTAACTATGGACGTTGACGTGAAAGGAGTAGAGGCGAACAAAGACATATTTCCATACACATTTGTCCGCCTTTATAGGCAGCTTTACAGAAAGCCTAACGGGAATATGCGCATCTCGCCTTGTTCTACATCATGTCAGCGCTAATGTACACATTTACGTGGAAATCATATATTTAATTTTTTTAATTATTTTGTTTACTTTATTATTTTATTTAAAATAATTTAATAAATAAATATATTAATATGAGCACAATTGGACCACGGAATTAACTCTTACTTATCTTATAATTAACTCTTAATTAATTTAATAATGATTCGATAAGATTTAATTTAAGAATATTGGATTATACAATTGGACCACGGAATCACATCCAAAGATAATATAATCCCACATGTAACGCATTAATTATATTAGGTGAGATGTCATAAATAGCCTCCCTGTCCCTCTCATTACTATACCCTACTACCACCGCAAAACATTAATTACATGTCTTGTAATATTCTTACAAATGCTAACCAAAGTTTGAAATAAGATTCTTTTAATTTAATACCTTAATTTTAGTTTAAATTATAATGCACCTTCAGACCAGACCATAACGAAGAAGTAGACTTCAACTACCAGTATAAGTTCTCATCTGTAACAAACAGCTCATTACTGTCCTCAACCCACAACTCCACTTTACTTCTCATTATATATTCTTCTTTCTTTCTCTTGTTTCGTACACAATGGGGAGGAGCTTCATCGTTGAAGTTGCAGGAGCTACGCCTGCTGTCGCTGGTAGGCCGTCAGCCGGTCCGGTTTACCGTTGTATTTACTCTAAAGACGGTCTGATGGAGATCCCTTCTGTACTTAACTCTCCCTGGGATTTCTTCAGGTACATTGCTTCAATTTTTCATCATCAAACTTTAATCATTTTGTTAATGGTTTTTGTTGTTGTTTTTGAAAGTAAAATTGTGAAAGAATGCCCGGAGAACAATATGTTGGGTCGTCGCCAGGTCAAAGATGGAAAGGTCCGTAGCCATGTTCAACGATATTTACGTTTTTGCTCTTAGTTCGATCTAATATTTTAATGCAATTGACGACAGGCGGGAGAGTACACTTGGCTAACGTACCTGCAAGTTTACGATGCGACGATCAAGACCGGCTCCGCTATGCGAAGCCGTGGAGTCAATCCTGTGAGTGAGTTAGCCCGATAATTTGAACTTTAACATCTTTGATCGGAGGGTTATTATCTTGAAAATTGAAACATTCTTCATTTATGGGAAATTGGATTGAAGTTAGCAGTGCTAAGAATGCTTAAGTGTGGATGGTTTGCAAGGGCGTGGAGTAACCATAGGATTTGATTTGTTTCTGGTTTCTTGTTCACCTCGCTTGTCCCTACAAGTTAACCAACCCAACTCTATAGATTTTTTAAAAACGAAGATTGTTGAATTCGAAGTTTGAATTTGATGATCAGGGTGATAGATGTGGTATATATGGAGCAAACTGCCCTGAATGGATAATTTCAATGGAGGCTTGTAATAGTCAAGCCATCACATATGTGCCCTTATACGATACACTTGGTTAGTGGATTTATTTTAATTTTGTGTGTAAGCGCGTACACTTAGTTTTTGTATGTTATTGTGTTATGCTGAAGTCCAGGCCCTAATGCTGTTGAGTTCATCATCAGTCATGCTGAAGTCAAAATAGCTTTTGTTCAAGAAAACAAGCTGAATTCTGTAAGGCTTCTTCCTCTTTATAGTTTAAATTTGTTCATTGTTATTATTATGATGTTTCTTTTTCCTCTAATTGTGTTTTAGATTCTAGTATGCCTATCAAGATGTGCAGAGCATCTAAAGAGTGAGAAATTTTGATTTCAATGATGTGTTATGCTGCGATATATCTAACTTGCTTTTCTTTTTCTAGCCATTGTAAGTTTTGGCAAGGTTTCAGATAAGCAAAAGGAGGCAGCCGAGGAACTAGGTGTATCTTGCTTCTCATGGGAAGAGTTCCATCTCTTGGTTAGTAACAAAATATATATTAAAATCACACCCCGTTCTTCCCCTGTCATTTGTGATTTTATCTTTCGTCATTGTGTCTAGGGAAATTCGATTGTCGATCTCCCGGATAAGAAGAAAACAGACATATGCACGATAATGTACACAAGTGGCACAACCGGAGAACCAAAAGGAGTGATTCTCAGTAATGCTGCTTTCATGGCAGAAGTTCTGTCCATGGACCAAATCATGATTGAAACTGAGCAAGTGGTAAGAGAGAATGTCCCTTTTTATTTTTTCTTTGAGTGAAGAATTTTAAGTCATTAGCTACTGATTTTCTCTTCAGGGTACTGAAGATGATGTCTACTTCTCATATCTCCCATTAGCGCATATATTTGATCAAATTATCGAGACGTATTGTATAACTCACGGTTCTTCTATTGGATTTTGGCAAGGGGTATAAGCAACTTTGGGATTTTCACATTCAGTTCATAGCCAAGGCTTCGCCATAAAATCGATTCTATTAACTTTTGTAGGATATCAGATTTTTGATTGAGGATCTTATCGTGCTGAAGCCAACAATCTTTTGTGGAGTTCCGAGGGTGTTCGAGAGAATATACAATGGTTTGATACGTAGAGAAGGAAGTTATTTTTCAAGATTCGTATGCTAAAGTTTCTATGCATTTGCAGGCATTGTTGATAAAATTTCAGCTGGTGGTTCATTGAAGAAAGCTCTTTTCCAAATGGCTTACTACTAGTAAGTAATACTTTGTGAATGATTTTCATCGTGTGTGAACTTAAACGGATCGTAATTCACTTTCAGCAAATTACGGAATTTGGAGAAAGGACTAAAGCAAGAAGAGGCATCTCCTACAATGGACAAGCTAGTGTTCAATAATGTCGGTAGCATATTCGTGTATCCCGTTTATGAACTCGTATTTATAGTTAGCTCCGGTTTCAGATAAAACAAGCATTTGGTGGCCATGTTCGCCTTATTCTTTCCGGAGCTGCACCTTTACCTAAGCATATAGAGGAGTTTTTGAGAGTCACATGTGGCTCAGTTCTCTGCCAAGGCTATGGTAAGATGGCAATACAAAATTCCCATGTCTTTTCTCAGTTTTTTTTACGATGCTTAACGGAGTACGCTACTTCAGGCTTAACAGAAAGTTGTGGAGGGTGCTTTACTTCATTAGCCAATGAGTTTTCAATGTTAGGCTCAGTTGGTGTTCCTATGACAACAATTGAGGCAAGGCTTGAATCAGTGCCTGAAATGGGATATGATGCACTTTCTTCGAACCCGAGAGGCGAAATTTGTCTCCGGGGAAACACTTTGTTTTCCGGGTACTTCAAAAGACCCGATCTTTTAGCAGATGTCATCGTTGATGGCTGGTTCCACACAGGTAAAACTTAACAATTTCAAATCTCATTTCATTAGGATCAAGAACAAGGCTTCTCTGTTTGCAGGTGATATTGGAGAATGGCAGCCAAATGGAGCAATGAAAATCATTGATAGAAAAAAGAACATATTTAAACTGTCACAAGGCGAATATGTAGCGGTCGAAAGCCTCGAAAATGTTTATTCGAGATGTCCACTTATATCATCAGTAAGCTAAAGAAAGACAATACAGATCAAATAAATGTAATGTGACCTTACTCTAATTCTCTGTAGATTTGGGTGTATGGGAACAGCTTCGAGTCGTTTCTAGTCGCAGTCGTAGTGCCTGAGAAGAAAGCACTAGAAGATTGGGCTACTGAAAATCAAGAAAAACCAGACTTACAATCCTTGTGCAGCAACAGCAAAGCTAGAAAATACTTCTTAGATGAACTTAACAGCACTGCAAAAAGACACAGTGTAAGTTGCAGATTTGCATTCACCTGAATGCTCTGAATTTGAAGTTAACCAACCCGTCAAATTCTTTTACAGCTTCGTGGATTTGAAATGCTGAGAGGTGTTCATTTAGATCTGGTTCCATTTGACACTGAACGTGAGCTCATCACTCCAACCTTTAAGCTCAAGAGGCCAATGTTGCTCAAGTATTATAAGGTATTATCTCATCTTTCTCAATCAATTCGCTACATATATGATGTCTTCAAAGGGAAAATTATGGTATTGTATTATCTCATCTTTCTCAATCAATTCACTACATATATGATGTCTTCAAAGGGAAAATTATGGTATTTTTTGCCTACAGGATCGTGTTGATGATCTTTACAGGGAAGCTAAAGTGACAAAATCCTTCTCCTGACAAAATCACCAGACACTCTCTGCTTTGTTGCCTTTGTTGTCTGTATGTGTAGCAGATATTACTTACTACTTGTGGGAATCAGTAAATTTCAAATAAATAACGAGAAAACGATCTTTACAGGTCCCGATAGTTACGAAATTATGGAGATCATAATAATGTCAGAGATCAAATTTATAAAAAGGGATCAAATATATCATTATTAAAGTTTAGGGACTTGGATCATAAAAATTACAAACTTTGGAAATCAAATTTGTTATACACAATATTGAGGATCAATTTTGTCAAAACTAGGGATGAATATTTGGATTATGCGTCCGCAGGATTATTGGATAATTAAACGGGTAGTGGAAATGGGACGGGGGAGAAAATCACATATCCGTCTTAAACGGGGCAGATAGTGATTTGATATATAACCGTCTCGCTACCCGTTCGGTTATCCATTTAAAAGATTTGCATTAATTATAAATCTCTTATTAGTAAAAAACTTATGGATTAACAATTTAACTAACTATTTCCTTTTTCAAATTCTCTAAGTTTTTTTTGGTTTTTTCATCTACATCTCATTAATTTCAATACGATTATTGCTCATTATAATGTTAGTTAAATTGTTAATCCATATACGCTTTCCTTTTGTCTTTCCCTCCTTTGATCGCATCGTATTACATCAAAATTAATACAAATTCATCTTAGTATAATGTTCTCGATTTTTGTTTTTTGAGCAAGCAATATAATCGGATGATAAATTAACAATACAAGTTCATGGGTTTTATGGCGAATAATCTGTAAGAATTTTGAAGGTTTTGTTTAAACCCTAATTATATTAAATTACATGTAACACTTATATTGTTAATTTGTTATATATCTTATTTTTCGTACGGCTAGTTGTATCAATATTCTTAACTACAATATCATATTATATATGTTAACATTATAATTCTTTGTTTAAATTTTTTATTAGGTACTTATAAAACTCTCGAATGTTATATGATCATAGAGAATGGGGGAAATGATACTATTAATCTCGATGATGAAACCATCAAAGTTTAAAATTATATTCATTGAAAGAGTTGTTTTAATTTTATATTGTTGTTTTGAAATTCTTTTTATTTGTTTAGGGTTTAGTAAAATATGAATATGAATATTTTACTATTTTTTTAAAAAAATAAAAATTGTAAACCGTTGGTTGATCGTTAACCCAACGATTAATCCATAGCGGATGCGGGAAGGGGAGTGGGCGGATAACAAAAAAATGAGGTTGGAGCGGGGCGGGTAACGATTATTAGTATAACAGTGTTATATTCGTCCCGTTATCATCTCTAATCAAAACTAAGATAATATGAGGATTTGTTTTAACACACATAAACTATAGGGACCTGATTTATTGCAAAAGTATGACGACAAAAATTGTCAAAAATATGAAAGTACGAGAACCAAATTTACGTATAGCCCATAAATAACTATGTTTTGATTACGAAAAGTGATGACCTAATGAAGTTACACAAAATCACAAGTCTAATTGTCTCTAGCAGAGAGTTAAAGCAAGGATAATACAGTGTCTTTTCAACATATGATCATTTCATGTATTTGTATACATTTTATACATCAACCAAGATGAAGATTGATCATAGAACCAGAATAAAATACAAGCTACGGAACAATATGCAAATCAAACCACATTCAACTAAGAACAGAAAACACTTGTAATATAAGAGGATTTACTAGGGAGTACTCTGTTTCGTCTAGAAAAACCGGGTGACGAGTGTCCAAACAGGAAACACAAAGAGTAGAAGAATCCCAATGGAGTTAGAAATACCCTCTTTCTTTGTGAATGAGTTTCTGAATCCACCAGAAGCTCTAATGTGTTCTTGCAGCAAATAGCATCCTATGATCAAACAAATTATGACTCCCGCCAAATGGCCCCGAATCGCATCAGCGAAAAAATTCGGAGCCACAACTAGCAGCAATATCAATGCCCCAGGAAGCTCTAACCAATCTGCACTCAAGAAACAATGTTTTTTGGACTGTTCGATGTCAATAGTTAGAATAAGGGAGGCAGCAGACCTGGAAAATGGCGAGGAACGAAAAGGCGTAGCACAATTGCAATAATAGCAATCCACTTACCAATCTCACCTCTGTGTATGAAGATCATAAATAAAACAAGCAATTGACTGAAGTTGAAAGGCAAAAGAATGAGATCAAATTAATCACCTAAACAAGCTGAACAACCATGTAGGAAGACTGAGGAAAATGTAAGGGATCAAGAGTGATGTAAGAATGTTGGTTCTCCAGTTTGTTCTGTCCAAGATCAACAAGTATCTGTGCACAAAAAACTATTACAATCTCAGTTCAGATCCAGTTTAAGATGATAAAGAGTAATTAAAGCACTTACATTGCTGAAAAAGAAGCAATCCATTTAAGGAATGAAGTTCCAAATCCAAAATTTGCGAGCAACAGAGCATGATTAGCCAACTTTTTCACAGCAGTGCTAATTTCCTTCAAATCTGAGCTAATTAATTCATTAGCAGCTGAATAATCTGTCTTCATCGCCAAATAATCCTTCTTTAATCCCATCGTCTTCTTATCCTTCAAATCAAGGAACTGCAAAAATGGAATTTTTGGATTTCAACAGTGTGAAAAGAGGATAAACTTAGAGGGTCTCAATCACCTTGTGATATCATTTATGATCCAACTAATCAACAGCTTGTTCGCTCCCACGTGGCTGATAAAAACAATAAAAAACTGGGCCCAACTACATAGTACTATCATTTATGACCCAATGAACAAAATTAGCCTCTAAGAGAGGTGCAAGTTTTTGCGGTCATTTGAAGGTGTGGATCTTGTCATTTTTTGTGCTTCATTGACAAACTATGATGAGTATTACGAAGAACAATATGGAGTTCACACAAATAAGATTTGCTCATATGTTAGAAGCAGCACTCCTTTGAAACTGGCCAACTCAAATCTCATTTTGATTTTCCAAATGTACTGTGAGCTTAATGTTCACAGAGACGAGAATTTCGTCTCTGTAAGTTTGCAGTATTGCATATATGTGATTGACAAGAAGAAGAACGAGAATCAACTGTCTTTATCAACAGAATCAAATCAATTGTCATTTAAATTTGATTCATCAACAATGCTTACATAAATTTCAGAGCAATTCACTCTTCTTCTTCCAAAGATGCTTCAAGTCGAAGAAGCACAAATCCAACGGCAACTCCAACAAGAACTAGACCAGGCATAATAGCAGCAACCCTGAAAATCTCAGCCACAGCATTGCAAGTGGATGAAAGAGCGCCACCCCTTTTACCCTGCGCTGACACTTTAAAGGAACTAACAATCTTAGCAAAGCACTGATCCGTGGACATGGGAAAAGCTAACGAGGGCACTTTGTTATCTGCCTTGAGCCCAAAAAATGAATTCAACCCACTAATATAATTCACTTTTGTGGTCATGCCGGAAGATTTTCTGGTGGCTACGACAGCTGCCGCCGGGATTATCACCGAGGAAAGTGTTGATGCAGTTGCCATTCTTCGGATATGAGTGATAATAACCTGTGGAAAATAAGGTCAAGAGATGGACTAACGAAAGTTACAGAACAATTTCTCATCAATATGTTACCTCTTCTTTCCTCAGGGTTTCTTCTACAAGATTGAATAGTTGCAGTTTGTGTGAGAAAAGAAAAGGGTGCGTGAGCGATGAGATGATGATGATAAGATGGTTGGCTCAAGAGCTTCTTGCATGGGATAAGATGATATTTGATATGGTTGGTTCAGGACGGTTCAGACAGGTTTCTATGTGAATCATTCTGGTAATTTTCCGGCGGGTGATTTACGGCTTTCCAGTCTATAAATCACCGCAAGAATCAAATGGCACGCCGCCGACCAAATAAAATACAATTGAGAAAACCCTAACCCCCTTTTGTCACGAATTCGAAGAATGCAACATTGAACAAGGAAGAAGCTACGTTTGTAATACATTTCTTTTACAGTGAGGAATGAACTTTCTTCAGTCGCTTCCTGGCCATTACTGCAGATGGAAAAATGTAAAATGTGTCATCGATCTTCAAAATTCTCGCAGAACTGTAAAAACTTCAAATCGATTGTTACATGCTTCAATACTGCAAGAAGTTAGAGATATAAAGCCTCTGCAACAAATTCATTCGCAAATTCTAGTGTCAAATCTTAGTGAAAGTGTGTTCATTTGCAATAGATTGATGAATGCTTATGCTTCTTGTGGACTTCTCCACGATGCCCGAATAATTTTCTCGCTTATCGCGAACAAAAACGTGGTTTCTTGGACGATTTTAGTATCTGGGCTAGGGAAAAACGGACGCTTCTCAGAATGTATTCAGGTTTTCTTTGAGATGGTGATGGAAGAGATCAAGCCAAATGAGAGAACAATTGCAAGCGTATTACCTGCTTTAGGGAAATTGAAGCTTCTACAGATGGGAAAATCAGTACATTGTTACTGGATCAGGCATGATTTTGAGGAAAATGTAGTGGTAGAAACAGGTTTTGTTGGTATGTATTCAAGATGTGGGTACATGAGAGTTGCTCGGTACCTGTTCGACAAAATGTCCGTGAGAAATGTAGTCACTTGGAATTCAATCATATCTGGTTATACTGAAAATGGGCTTCCTCAAGAAGCGTTATTGTTCTTCAACATGATGAGGAAGAAAAGGATTTCTGTAGATTTCATTACCTTAACTAGTCTTGTTCGATCGAATAACTTGAATGTTGGAGCCTTGATCCATGGCTTGATGATGAAGAATGGATTTTATGATGATGATCTGAGTAAAACTGCTTTGATGGAGATGTACATAAACTCTAATTTAATCGATGATGCTTATTGCATATTTGTAGAGTTAAATCTTCAAGATTTGATTTCTTGGACAATAATGTTAAGAGGGTTTACAAAGAATGGTGATTGGAGAATAATCATGCAGCATTTCAACAAAATGATGTCATTACACGATATTAAACTGGACTCTGTATCTTTAATCATACTTCTTTCTTGCTGCAGTTCTTCAGGAGCTTTACAGCAGGGAAAACAAATACACACCCTTGTGATAAAAACTGGTTTAGAAACCGATACTTTCGTCGGATCAACTCTCGTAGACATGTATTCGAATTGCGCTAGCCTGACAGATGCAAGAAAACACTTTCAACTGATAGAAATAAAAGACATTTCTTGCTGGAATGCATTAATATCTGGTTATGGCATGATTGGCTTTGCAAACAAAGCCCTTGAGCTATTTTACGAGATGCAATACTCGGGCATGGTGCCAAATGAGTTGACATTCATCTCAATTTTATCTGCTTGTAGCCATGCTGGTTTGGTTGCTGAGGGTATCAATATTTTTAACCAAATGATTGAAGTTTGGGAGATACTTGCAACTTCAAAGCATTATGCTTGTATTGTAGATCTTCTTGCTCGAGTTGGGCTGCTAAATGATGCTTACAGATTCATGAAAGGGATGCATATTCAGCCAACTCTTGAGACTTATTGCTCTCTTCTTACTTCTTGTAGAATCCATAACAAGTTTGATTTTGCAGATGAAATCTCTAATGAGCTTCTTGAGTTGAAGCCTGATGATGCAGGGTATTATGTCTTGGTCTCGAACGTGAATACTTTAGCACGAAACTTTAATGGTGTGAGAATGGCTAGAAAATCCTTGAAATGTAGCAATTTGAAGAAGAACCCTGGTTGTAGTTGTGTAGAGATAAATGGAGAAATCTTCACATTCATGGCAGGCCAAATGGATCATCCTCGTCACGAGGAGATAAATGAGTTTCTTTTTGGCTTGATTTCACAAGCCAAAGATGATCATATGAGAACATCTGTATTTTATATGACTGAATCCTGCGAAAGCCGCCTCTGTTTCCAGGCGAAAAATCGACAAGGTTTCTTTGTTCAGCATCGATTTTACTTGCTTTGCAGAGTCTCCTCTACAACAAGTGCTGATCTGCATAATTTTCTCACAAGCCAATTCATATACATATAACGTAATCGACAATCGGAATGTTATGTATAGATTTAAACATATACATATGTTACAAAATTGATAAAAAAGGATGTGAACTACAAGGAGGGGTTGTTTGACTACTAACCTGGCTGGCTATTATAAATCTATTTGTACTCCAAGACTAAGCTTTGTTCAGCCAACCCATTAATGCTGCAAAAGCCTTGGCACAGATGGAATATATCTACAGTGACTATGCATTTGTTTTGTGAATATCCATAAGGAGATTTTGCATTTCGGGGAAAACCGATATAAGAACAATCTCCAGTATCCCATAGGCAAGTTGCTTCAGACAAACTGTGGACTGTAATGTATACAGAGATTAAGAAGGGTATCATTTAAAATATGCAAGGACTTTGCTTAATCATAAAGGTGTTACCTGCAGAAAATAGTATATATCTTGCGCAGAACGTCTGTATTGTTTATGCCCGATCAAACTGACCATCGGAGAAGGTGCACCATCTGCAGGGAAAAGAAACAGATATGATGAACAACTGCGAATACTCCGTATATTTTCAAAATTTTCAAATAGTGTATACTCACTGAAAATCATATTTTTCACATCACTAGCTTGACGAGCAGCTTTCAGCTGTTGCTCAAAAGAGCCTGGTTGAGCACCACTTATTACACCATGTAAACTTGTTTCCTCTGCACCCACTGTTGCTTGAGAGTCACTTTGGAGCCCTTGAGACCGCAGTTTAAGGAAGAATATCCCATTAGGCCACAGAATCTAATGAAAAAGCAAACAACAATAATAAGATGAAACATTTTACTGAAGATATGAATCCACCAAATTCACAGACTATAAAAAAATTGCCACAAGGGATTTTTCAACAGATGATTATACGGCAGAAGCAAAAGAAATTATTATATGGCAGAAGCAAGATCATTCTAATTAGCAGATGGTAGAGAGCAAAAATTAGCAGATGAAATAAGAATACTGTTACTTACATCTTTGACCCAATTAATTCCTTGTGTTATGACATCTTCCCTGCGCAGCCATTGAATTTGGCTTAAAAGCCAATCATCAATGGCATCCTCCATTATCAGCTGTAATATTTGTTTGGATATCCAGTAGACCTGTCTCCTAAAATTTTCAATAAATTCAAGCGTCAAGATCTGGAAACTCGAATGTTAATGAAGATTGAAGAGGCAATCTCATTAAAATGAAGTTATTTGAAAATTACTGTTTCACTTTACAAGAGTAGAGTCGTGGGAAAGTGTCACCTTATCCAACCTCTTCTGTTCAACTGGAATACATTATCGACCAGATTCAAGACAGGAACACTTAAATTTGGTGGTGTCCACTGAAAGACACATCAAATTCCATAAGAGAAAACACAATGTTTATAAAAAAGGATACGAAAAGGCCCAATACATAATAAATAGTACCTCTGGAGGGACGCCTGTTAGATCCTCCTTGGAGACTGATGACGAGCTCAATGTTGCCTCCAACTGGCTGTTCAAACTGTTAGGTTCAGATCTCAACCTTGAATTGTTAATTTCCTTCAAATCCAAGTCATCAACTACAACTTTTCTTATGACAACGTTTTCTTGATAGACTTTTGTGTTTGATTTAGTGCTTGAAACTGAGCTCTCAGTTTCTAAATTTTTTTCACCATAACTTGTATATTTATCAACCTCATAATTTTCTGAAAGAGTCTTCATTGATTCATTGAAATTTGGTTTGATAGCTGGCTTACTTAGATCATCAGCATTCCAGGACAAATTACGTTGTGCAACTAATGCATCTTGTTCTAATGATGATGAATTTGAGCCAGAAGCCTTCCAATAAAGGCTGCCAGATACTCCTTTGAATTGGCGGAAGATATCATCCATAGCATCATCCACATTAACTGTTGCGCACAAACAAATACAATATATTTAATGACGTACATAAAAAGATTTGAATCTCAACAGAAAAGAGCTTATGATCGTACGGAACTGATTCTTCAAGATCATCAACAGATACTTAAAAAACCACGTTAGAACTAAATTACATAAACCATGATATCTGATAGGGCGGTGGGATTACCTGCCAGAGTCTTCATTACTGAAGCAGACTTTCCAAAAGAGTAATTCTTCAAAAGAAGAAACAAGTAAGTTGAAAATTTGCATGTGATACATGATTATTCTGAATAAATAATCAAAAGAACACCTTTGAAGAGGCACTAAAAAAATCCCACACTTCATGTTGCTCAGCTACATTGGCGATTGATAAAAGGTCCTGCGTTAAAACGTTTTCAATAGAATGATAATGTACATGACAAAAGATTATGGACAACCATACATGAAGATATTTGTCAAGCTGTATGCATCGCTGGTGTACAAAAGCATCCTCTGTGTTTGAAGAGAAAATCCGTTTAGGAGGCAAGTGCAAAGTATAATTTGGAATATTCTTGAGGTGTCTATGCAACATTTCAAAGTTTCTATACCTGCATTTGAAGTACCACATTGACATCTCAGAAAACACGGAACCAGAACATAAGTACACCAATTGCTTTATTTTTATGAAATAACATCAAAAGTATTTACTCCATAAGGGACTTTACCTTCTTTTAACGAACCATGTGTTGTTGCCAGAATCCGTTACTGCAATAGAGTATACAGCAAAAGAGTTTGAGCCAACTTTCTCAAAGTAAGCACCTACAACCTGCATATTCAAGGATATCCCATCAGTGAGTGCCGTAAAACACCAAACAAAGTGATAAAACATCGTCAATCTACACATTTGCCTTGAACATGAAAGTGTAATAAAATAAAAGAAATTGAAGATCTTACACGAGATTTAAGCTTTTGACCATTCAAATCCTCACGATTTTGTACCATGTCTGACCTGCTCATGACGTTATGGGCATTTATCTTCTGCAAATCCGCACTATAGTACTCATTTATGATGGGTACACTGCTTTTGATAGCGACATCTTCAATATTTGAAAGAACATTCAAATCAGAAGTGCTGCTTGATCTTTTAAGCTTATTTCTTTTATCCAAAGCAGAAGTGCTATTCAGATCATGAAGGGCCGAGTTTTCTTTAATAAAAGTCGCATCATTAACCTCTTGGAAATGACGGACAGCATCAACAGGGAGATCACTGTATGAGTTAAGCAGTTGTGGCCTAGGAGGAAATTCAATAAAGTCTCTTTCTTGACTCCCTGTACTTGATTGAGGCCTATGCTTTGGAACTTCAATGGTTAAATTCTTCCCATCAAGTTGACTTCTTAGAGAACTTGAATCAGTCACTTCAACACCCTTTTCCCATACACCAGCTTTTTGGAGCTTTTTTTTGTAGTTTCTTCCTATAGCCCACATGTTTTCAAGATTCTCAGGAGTAAGAACCTCAGTTCTTCTCTGTGTGGCTGCATCAAATGCTTTTGCCCATTCAGCACGTCGTGCTTGAAGAGGTTCATCCCCATTGAGATGAAAAATATCTAATGTTTCATCCTTTGGATTCAAGATATCTGAAACACGATCAGCTTGTGTATTTTTTCTCAAACTAGACCCATTGCCCTGCTCTTGTTCCCCAGATACTACAAGATCACTTCTGTGGCCATCAGTCTGAGTTGACTGCTCACTTACGACATTATCAAATCCGTCAATGTTGTATGAAATTATACATCCAATCAGTTCATTGATATACCTGCAAAAATGAATTGATTTCGGAAATATAGTTAGAAAGACATGATTTCATATAATTAGTAACAAAGCTACAAGATACAGCATCAAACACTGGGCTTGCAAAATTCAGCAGAGGTTGGATAACCAAGCAGGTCAATAATTCACGTGCAATACATCGCACTAGAGGGCTTTGGAAATCCCTTGGTCTCAGCACTGCAGATAAAATTCCACCAGCAATGCGCTGATGAACCTGAATGTAAGAACGAAAAGTAAATCCTATTAAAAAATCTAAAGAAAACCAAAAAAACTGGAATCACATTATGCAAGATCATATCTTTTGAGTTAGAACACCTCTACACCTTGTACTCAGATGCTGGAGATACCAAAGCAGGGTGAAGCTCCTTCGATGCAAGAAGATGGTGCTTGAGCCTATCATCCCTTTCTTCAAAGGACAATGTTGCCATTACATCCACACCAATTGTGGCCTGGTTCCTTCTGAAGATGTCAAGGTGTTTTCCTACCATGTCAACCACATCTCTGCAAATTGGATCATGTTTAACTTGCATCTTCATGTTATAGATTCAATCCCCTATAAGGACTAGACTTTCAACATACCTTGTCAACAAATCAACAAGGTTGATTTCTTTGACTCGTCCGCAAACTTCTCCAAGTGCATCCATGACCATTGAATGCATGAACTCCGGTGCCTCTTTGTCTGGTGTTATTTCAGAATACCACAAATCTGTCACGAAATCTTGCACGATCTTGCTGACAAAATCCTCAATAGCTGCTTCCACAATGGGGGAATCAATTTTCCTTTTCCATCTTTGTGGAGGCGGTGGAGTAGTAAGGCGAAAATCATTAATTGAAAGCTGTTTCTTTTCTAAGTGTGATAGGTAGGATTTTGGCTGGTGATTCCGAACCTTCCATCGAAAATCCACCTCACTGAACAAAATTCTTAACCCACAAACAAATAGGACAGCTATGGGTAAATTCATCAACATTGATTTGCTTGTATCTGAAATAAGAAAAAAGTGCAACTATAGTTTAATTTCGCATACAACATATGCAGCAACAGAGTGTAGTCTCTCCATATATCAAGATTCACATATTGAAAGAACAGTAAGGGAACAAGCAAGATTAATAAACTTACGAGTCATGAAGTAACACACAGAAAATATACAAACAATCCACCACACTATACGAAGCTTTGCTTCTTCTATCAGATCCTGCAAACTTTTCATCGCCTTCGTAAATGCAGGGCACACAAAATATTCTCCTATACCAATGCAATGTTACTCCAGACAATTCACCATTGAAAACCCAAAAAGATCGTGATTCACTAATTATTGAGTAGCCTCACGAAAAAATTAGCAACTCTCACGCCCCCGAATTCGCTTGCACCACTAATTGTTACGCAGGGAAAGAAGATGATGAGGAAGGAGAAAGAGAAAGCGAAGCTAATCAACTACCCTGATTACACTCTTGGGCCAGCCTTGAAAAGAAGAAGATCCACCCATCTGCCCTTAGGTCCCTCATCTTTATAACCTTTAGAAATTTTGACCGTTGTACAGAGTCTCTTGTGAACAATCTTTTTTGAATGAAACTTCCAGATTTTCCCTTTTCCTCAACCTTCTTCCCCAACGTTATTCTCCTTCCCGTTTACGACCTAGGATCGTCTCAAACTCCCTTCCTATCTTAACCGAATAATAATCCAATTCTAGAGCTATCCAGGATCAAAAGCGCGAACTCTTGGACTCCTTTACCTGTAACACGTGATTCTCAGATAGATTCTTCCATTACCCACCAAGACATAATTCGGCTTCAGGTCCAATATGCATACACGCGCGTTGCGTTAATTGCGCCGTTAAGGCCCTGCTCTTGGCAAACGGACAGATGACAGATAATGGGCGCCAATGTGCAAGAACCCAGATGATGACGATGACAGGTAAACGTCGCCGTATTAGATCTGTTGTTCTTCTTTAGCCTGTCAATGACATAGCACACCGAGTTTTCATATCTCGATGTTATCGGACTTAATTATGTATTATAAAAATATAAAAAAATTAATTTGTAAATTGACGTTTAATTTCATAAATTAATTTACTCATTATTTGGGTAGGGCTTATGAGAGTGGGCCATGTACAACCGCTTTTAGGCCTTTTCGTGTGTGGGCTGCGGTTGCAATTCATTTTTTGCCACGGTCAGATGATTGAAGCCGGAATAAATGTAAGATAAGGATGTATCACGGAGGAGGAGCTACTTTGTCGGTGGCGGGGGCAGCGGCCATGCTTCGGAACATTCATTACTTCAGTTGCCAAACTATACCTACATCTGCAAGCCATCAGAAATTGTACGGCGGTCGCGATTTTGCAATTGGACTTGTATCGAAACCGTCTAAAAGGCACCTTCTTCCGCTTAAATCTTATCCTTCCTCGGCAGCATACGCAGGCGATATAGCTTCTAGCATCCAAAAGCAAGGGGAACGGGATGAATTTGGCTTGCTGAACGATACGGAGAGTTTCAAATTTGATGGCTCGATGGAATTAAGTGATTTGAAAAAGCTTCAGTCGCCGACTGTAGAGGTTAAAGAGCTTGAGGAATTGCCGGAGCAATGGCGGAGGACTAAATTGGCATGGCTGTGCAAGGAACTTCCGGCGCATAGATCAGGTACGTTTGTTCGGATTCTCAATGCTCAGAGGAAATGGATTCGGCAAGATGATTGCACATACATTGCTGTTCATTGTATGAGGATTCGCGAAAATGAGGCTGCGTTTAGGGTAAAAGTTCCCGTCCTTCTTTAGGATCCAATTCTGCAGCATTTAAATACAATTGCAAAATTAAATCAAAATTTGGTTATTGATAATGTGACTGATCTGAAATCTGAATGGCTTAGGTTTACAAGTGGATGATGAAGCAAGTTTGGCACAGCTTTGATTTTGCACTAGCAACCAAATTGGCAGATTTCATGGGTAAGCAAAGGAAGTACTTAAAATGTCGTGATATATTTGACTGCATTGTTAACCAAGGCAAGATTCCATGTGAATCAACGTATCACATTCTGATCGTGGCGTACCTTAGTTCATCTGGTTCGGAATGTTTGATTGAAGCTTGCAGAATATACAATCAAATGATCCATTTAGGGGGTTACAAGCCACGGTTGAGCTTGCACAACTCCCTCTTCAGAGCTCTTGTGACTGGAACAGGTGAGTCGAGTAAACACCATCTGAAACAAGCTGAGTTTGTTTTTCATAACATGGAGACATGTGGATTGAAAATAGATAAAGATGTATATGGTGGACTTATATGGTTACATAGCTATCAAGATGTGATAGACAAAGACAGAATTTTGTCATTGAGAGAAGAGTTGAGGTCAATGGGTGTTAAAGAGAGTACAGAAGTTCTTCTTTCTGTTTTGAGAGCAAGTTCTAAGGATGGTGATGTTTTAGAAGCTGAAAGAACTTGGAAAACCATTCTTTCTTCCGGTAGTAAACCTCCAAATCAAGCTGTTTTGTATATAATTGAGGTGTATTCGAGGATTGGGGAGCCTTCAAAATCATTAGAGATCTTTAGAAGCATGCAAGAACAAGGTTTAGCTAGTTTGGTTTGTTATTACAAGATCATCGAAATTTTATGTAAAGCTCAGGAGAACGTACTTGCTGAATCAGTGATGCATGAGTTTATAAACAGTGGAATGAAACCCACGATGCGTTCTTTCATCGATATGATGGACATGTATGCCAAGTTAGGGATGCATGATAAAGTTGAGTCCACTTTCTCACAATGTCTAGCTAATGGCACTCCCAGTCAAACTGCTTACAACATTTACTTGGAATCTTTGGTCGAATCTAAGAATCTCGAGCAGGCAGAAGTGATCTTCTGTAGGATGAATGCTGACGAAGCCATTGGTCTCAATGCTAAAACCTGCAACACTATTTTGGCTGGCTATCTCAATTGTGGTCTCAATAGCAAGGCAAAGAAGATATATGAGTTTATGTGCACAAAGAAATATGAAGTTGAATCAGTTTTGATGGAGAAGCTTGATGGCTTGGTGAATCGAAAGGTCGATGAAGTCATCATGAAGCCGGTAAACCCAAAGCTTGGTAAAGAACAAAGAGAGATTCTTATTGGTTTACTATTGGGCGGTGTTTCTCTTTCGGAAGACGAAGATAAAATAAGCTATGCCATCAACTTCATGTTCAGAGAGGATTCTCAGGTTCATTCCATTCTTAAAAGACAAGTATATAACCAATTTCACGAGTGGATAGCTTTTCAGATGCTGGTTGATGACAATAACAATATTCCAAGTCACTTCTCAACCATATTTCACTTTCATTACAAGTTTTATGCAGAGCAGTTTTGGCCAAGAGGAGCTCCTGCAATTCCGAAGCTGATCCACCGGTGGTTGACTCCTCGAAGTCTCGCTTATTGGTACATGTACGGTGGTTATAGGACATCATCTGGAGACATTTTGTTGAAGTTGAAGTTTCCCGAGGAGGATGCTGCAAGAATGGCCAAATTATTCAAGGCAAGATCATTAAACTGTTTGGTGAAAAGGAAAGGGAATGTATTTTGGCTAGGGTTTCTTGGAACAGATGCAGCAGAGTTTTGGAAGCTAGTAGAATCATTTGTGATTCCTGATCTGAAAGAATTGCTAGAACCACCAAGTTTAGACAGTAGTTTCAGTAGCAATAATTCAGACACTGACTGTAATAACAATCCCCTGTAATGGTTGATTCTTCATGCAATAGTCCACAATGTTGTCTTGTTGATGCTCTGTGAATCTATGATACAGAAAAAACAGACAAAAATTGACCCTCTAAAAGAAATAAAGATAAAAGCTAAGGAGTACCATGACTTAATAGTGTGCTTCACGAGTTATAATTATCCACTCCCAAGTCCCTGAGCGCATCAGTAGCCGCATCTTTGCAGCTCTTATGGCTCTGCTTTGCTCTTCTGATAAGTTCCTCGATACCATTATGCAGAAGAATTTGTCTGCACGCGATCGGACCCGGGGTCAAGGCAAGGCATTATCAGGAACAAATCAAACTCTTGTACCTGTTTTCAGGATTCCTAGCTACCATGTTTCTGATCATGAAGCATGAGTTTCTCTGCAGTTGATCTGATTGTGGGAAATTCTGCATAGCTTGAATGGCGAGATCTCCGGCTCCAGATTTTAATGCAATCTCCCCGTTCTCAGGTGATCTCAAGCAGAGAATGCATATAATGGACATTACCTTGCAAAGAAAAGGCAGCAATAACCAAAAAGAACATGGAAATTTGAACCTGAATGCGCTTATTTGAGATGTTTACCTCTTGAAGAACTAAAGGATCGTCAGAGAATCTTGTTGATAGATTTATTAGATTTTCTACGCCTCCTTGTTCAACAATTTCTCTCTTAATGTCATCACTTCCTGCGAGCTAATCAAATATTCCATATTAAGACATCAGGGCATACATTACTTGTTCAGGTTATTGAAATTTTGAGCTGCACCTTAGACAGCAAAGAGCAGCAAGCTCGTGCCACAGAATCGTTGCCCTGAAAACAACTATCTTTAATGCAATGAAGAACAACATCTACACCCCCAATACTAGCAATGGACCTGCAAATCTCATCCTGCAATGATACACAACAATCAAAAATAAAATGACCGCAAAAACTCAAGTTTTAAGTACGACAAAATCCGCTATTAAAAACTCACATTGACAACTAAAGCTTTCAGTGCACTGCAAGTTGATACTAAATATGGATAAATGAGCCCTCCACGAAGGGAGTCCACAAGAACTTCGGCTATCCCTAACTTCGCAAATTGCCGAGCATAACCAAAAACCTGATATAATTAACTGAGCAATCATCACATCTTCAATAGGAGATTAAAGTCTACAACTGTGTTTGAGTTTATTTAAAGAAACTTAAATTATCTATCAAAATAAAGCCATCCAAAATGTATACCTGTGAGGCAACGACGCGATTGTCATCAGCTGATAGTATGATCCGTATAGAATCATATATGCTAGGAATACTCCCTCCATTGCATTGTTTCAAAATCTTGAGTATTATCTCATCAATTTTCAAGTCAACGAACGACTCCTTCAGAACTTCGTTACCTGTTGAAGCAGCAGCTACAACTGAAAAGCAGCTATCAACAATCTTCAGTTCTTCATTGTTCCTCAATATATCAACAACAAGCTTTGGGCCACCTTTCTCATTGAATATGTCAGAGCTTTGAAAATCTGATAGATTAATGATCAAGAAAAAAATAATAAGAGCTAAAAAAGTAGCTTAAATGTCTTTACAATACATATACCATGAAGTAGGGAAGCCATGGCTCTAAGTGCCGAAACCAAAGGTAGATCACTCTCTTCGCGCAGCTTTTTACAAATCTCAACCAACAATTGAATCGCTCCATTTTTTGATGCGATGGCTGCATTTCCAGAACCTTTATCGGTGCACAACTCATATAAATAATCTAATACTTCGCAAATCTCCGAAATCCCCTTCTCATCTTCTAGTTTCCTCAAACAATCTATCACCGGATTAGTTTCTCCGGGAAGGCAAGTCACTATACCTGAGTTATCGTAGTGTAAAAATTCAATTTCATAGCGACATCAGTTCATAAATAAGAATTATAAAATAAATCTAGTCAGGAATAAGAACCAGAGAGATCGACGCCTTGAAGAGTGAGAGTTTGAACGGCGTCCTCTAAAGCTTCCACAGGATCCATGCCTAGATCATCCATGTTTTCCTGCACCATTTCATCGAATGCATTCTGTGATATCGTACGCGCCCCTGCCTTCGCCGGACCCATGCCTCTTTACCTCGCTGCTTGGTAATGCTATTATTACGGTTCGTTCAGCGTGCCAAAAACCAGATAGCAAGGGGGACAATTAAATTCTAGATATTTGAAAAACATAAGCGGGCCAGCCAAGTCGAAAAAAGAAAACATAGGCCCACGTTTCACCCAATTAATCAATCCAAATTTAAAATTCAACTTTAAAAAAAGAAAACATAGCCCCAAGTTTTCTATGATGAATGTTTGCTAAAACTTGAAATTAGGGTTTTTATTCTATCTGAATCAAATAAATTTTTTATGTTTATTTTCGTTCATATTTTTATTTGAATATGTTCAATTTCGTTCGTATTTTATTTAAACAAAATTCATATTCGAACATTATTTAAATATTTATACGCATGAACATGTTTGAATGATCTATTTAAATTTTTTTGAATTTAATATTAAAATTTAACATACAAAAATTGATTTTTTAGATTATAAATTAAAAATTTAAAGAATGCATCTTTCTATTTATAAAAAACATTATAATACCTTTAATTCTAACAAAATTTAAAGACAAATATAGAGATAATGTTAAATATAAGAAATTATAATTTTTTTAATTCTAATATTTAATAATATATTTGTTCACGTTCATATTTGTTCTCATGTTTTCCAGTATGACGAAAACCGAACGGCACCAGTATTCCGAAGTATTCCGACCGTTGCCCGGTTTTTCGACCGGTACCGAGTTTCCGGGTCAACCCATGATTTTTTAAAAAAAATACTGATATACCAATGAGGACCGAAACGGTACATCGGATCGATATGAAGACATTGATTTGTTCACCAAAATGTTATGTTCATTAAAATGAGTTCAAACGAATTTCACATTTATATTCGAAGAAACAAATACGATCATATCCGAGCCACACATGTTTCGCACATGCACTATTTAGAACACATAACAGCCCTACTTGAAAACAATTAGTTTTAACAACTTTGCCTCGATCTTGGCATTGTTAAAACTCTGCAGATATAAAAAGAAACAAGATACAACTACAATACCCTGATCCAGAATCTGTCAATTTGATGGCAACCGTTGATAAATATCATTAGCTAGAGTTTGTCTCAAGCTCTCCCCATAGTAATAGCATGACTTCTCATCCTCCAGCACTCTAGAAGGCTGCCCATTCTCCTCCGGTTCCTTCCACGAACCCATTTCCGGCTCCGGTTCCCTCGCAATCTGGCACAAATTATGCAGCACACAACAAGCAACTATTGTTTGAGGAGCATGATTCAATCCCACATTTAAATCCTGTAAAATCTTCCATCTCCCCTTAAGTAAACAAATGGCTTCTTCCACTGCCTTCCTCCCTTTCATCAATGCATCATCAAATGCATTTTGAGCAGGACTACAAGAAGTTCTATTGTAAGTAAAGGGCGTAAGCAAAAAAGACAGTAATGGGAAGCACCAATCCCCAACTATGTAAGGTCTCACGGGCTGTCCTTGAACATTAACAGCTTTTTCCCAAACAATATCTCCGGAAATTAGCTTATTGTATAACAAGCTATCTCTGAAATGAGTAGCATCATCATATCCACCAGGGGCTTTAACGCAGACATCCCAGAAGATCTTCTTTTGATCAGCAACAACCTGCAGGAGAATTGATGGAAATCCATGTTTAGAGTAGTACATGGAGCTGTTTAAAGTATCAGGGCTGAGCTTGTGGAGCTTTATAGGAGTGGTATCAATGGCACCACAAACATTAGGCAGAGAAGTAATTTCTTGAAACCCTTGAGTGGTTTCGATTAATCTGCGACGGGATACTGGAATCTTGATGAATTCAGGGTACAATTTAGTTGCTAGAAGGCGGGTAACCATGTTTGTTATCTTGGATATCAAATAAGGCTCCAGAGCGTAACGTGAAGCTAGAGTTTTGAGGCTGAGGCCGTGAGCTAAACGGGAAAGAACCATAGCAACGGCATAATCAGAAGGAAGAGAGAGCTGAGACTGTGTAATGTAAGGTTTAAGCTTCTCAACAATAGTGGTGAAAACGGGGTAAGACAAACCATACAAAGACCGCCATTGGGCGTCACGGAGGGGAGTTTCCATGGACCATATATGTTCCGTGGAGAGCGCGCGGAAGGCTGCGACGGAGAATTCAGAAGAAGTCTTAGCGGCTGAGGATGATGGAGAAGGGCGTTTCGAGGCCTTTTTGGGCGGAGGCTGGGATGCAAGGTAGGTGAGAACGGTGGCGATGGCGCAAAAGAGTAGTTGGGCAGAGGAAGTTGAGGTGGCGTCGGCAACGGCGAAGGAGGAAACGGCAGTGGGATCCAAGTAGTCGTGCAGGTGCAGCAGATTGGAGAGCATCAGAAGGAACGATTGATCCATTTTTTCCCCAAATGTCTGTTGGCGTAAACCCTAGCGATAAAGCCGCGCCTCCTCAATCCTCATTTCAAAACGGCGTCATTATGGGCAACTGTTATATGATAATATGGAGAGTAATGTCCTCTTGAAAGGCTGTAACCCAAAAAATAAGAAGATGCATTTAATTATCCTAAACTGTTTAATATAATATATAAATAATATAGAAAGTAAAATAGAAAATCATAATAAACTGTAGAAGAAAAAAAAGTGATGACAAGTAAAAATCGAGCAGATGAATTTACACATATACATTTATTTTTAAATTTAATTTTCAAAAATACCTTTATTTTTTAAATCTTTTCATAATTATATTTTTTTTATTTTTCTTTATTATTTAAATTATAAATAATACATTTTATAACAAATATAAAATGAATGTTCTTTTTATAAATTTTAAAAATACATTATTATCTATTTAAAAAATAAATAATATGAAATCAATGTTTTATTATCCGTAAGTACGACAAAAATTGGATGAAATCAGTATTTTAACTGGTACCACTCGAGATCAAATTTTCGGGTAGAACCTGGGGTTTCTAAGGTTGACATGAAAAAAATTTTAAAAAACTATATTTTTTAAATTTATTTATTTTTAATTTACTGGCATATCCCAATGTTTTATGCAATGTTTTCATTTCGATCATGAATTCGGTTCCGTTCCGAATCGATATGTCCGATATATTGTCATGTACCAAAATTTATTTTTTAAAAAACAAATAAATTAAAAATTTTAATTTTTTATTTTTTTCAGATAGACTTGGAAAACCCCAAGTTCTACTCGAAAATTTGATCTCGGGAGGTACTAATTAAAATACCGGTGTCACCAAGTTTTTGTCGTACTTGTCGATAATAAAACATTGATTTCATAGTATTTATTTTTTAAATAAGTAGTTATGTATTTTTAAAAATTATAAAAATGACCATTAACTTTATATTTATTATTTATAATTTAAATAATAAAGAAAATTAAAAAAATGTAGTTATGAAATGGTTTAAAAAATAAATGTATTTTTGAAAGTTGAATTTAAAAATGAATGTATTTATGTAAATTCTTCTAATATATCCGCAACTTAGTTGACATCTATGTTAAATGGACACCGCCAAGGCGCCACGGGGATTCGCGGACTCAGATTTGTTAAAGAGTTCGATTCGTTAATATCAATTATTTTTTTAATTAAAATATAAAATTTTAAAAAGATATTTGTTGTTAACATGGTTCATAATTAATAATAAATAAAATTATATTTATCTAATTATATTATACAAAATAATAAATTACTACCATAAATATATATGATAATTAATGTTTAAAACCTGTAAAATGTCGAAATAATTGGTATAAACTATATTATATTCCAATAATACTTATATACAACTAATTTTTTAAACATTAATTAATTATATTAATATATATAAATAAAAACAAATTTAAATAATGACTATTTCAAAATAAATAATAATAAATTTAAATATAAAAAACGGACTCGTGTCCAACAAATATCCGAGAAGAATCGATGTCCTAGAAGAGTCCGACTCGGATTCGACTTCCCGGGAGAAAAATCCGTTTAACTGACATTTAGATTGTAGATTAACTATAAAGAAGATTACAAATCTCATTAGTATAAACGTTTAAACGTCTATATAGATTAAATGTTGGATTTCGAGATGATCAATTGTACCACCTTTAAAACATACAATAGTCGATATGTCTCAATTCGACAATCAATCTCATAATCTCAAGTAGATTACAAGTCTCATTAGCATTCAGATTGGCAAATGCGGATCACCATGTAGCAAAACCAAGCAAGGGTTGCCTATAAGTGAAAATGGTGAAATGAGTGTAATGGGCGTTGTATTTGAAGCAATGGGGGGAATGAGTAATGTGTCGGTGAGGATTATCATTAGCGAAGCAAAAGCATATGGAAGAGGACTAGTCATCGAAGGTGCCCACGTGCACACCTCTACATCATTTTGCCTGCCTCCATCCCTTTAACACACTATTTATTACTTGTCCCTCATTGGAGTCACCAGAAGAAGATTCCTGGTGCCACACCAGTCATTATTAACATTCTGTGGGGAGTAGGTAACATACATTTACTATTATTACTCCAACTCCATAATTCAATTTGATTCTCCTCCTCCAAACTCCAATACCATCTTCTTCAACTTTACACCAATTCAAAATACATAGAATGGGTAAAAAATGTATGGAAATGAGAATGAGAGAGAGAGAGAAACATGTGAAATCAGAATGAAACAGAGTCCCAAAAGTGGGTTTTAGAGCTTCTCTTTTTTCAGCAACAGTCATCTCTGACACCCAGATTGAAGTTGCAGCTTTTCATGAGAAGGAACGAAGCAAGCAACTGCATCAAACAACCCTCCAACACATACTGTACTCTACACCCCCACACAAATGGCAAACAAAACACAATGTCATTCCCAACAAGTCTTGTTGTTTCCACTCCACTGTGAGAGTGAAGTAAAAAAACGAATTGGGATCGTGTTTTAATTCAAATGGCCCACTTCACAAACAAGAAAACGTACATGCATTTGAATGTAGATATATGTACGGTCACACACAGAGACATGTAAGTAATGTACGTATAATCTTGTCTCTTTCTCACAAATGAAGCATATGCTGCTAATCTTATTAGTCATTCATGAAAAATAAGGATTTGAGGTACATTGAAGCTTTGTATGCGCAATAGAATAGTTACCCTGATAAGGAAAATTGAAAACATGAGCTAGAATGTAAAGTGGAACCTCAGAACATGGCGTGTTTCTTGTTCGAGTAGCAATCTTCTTTATTATTAAGGATTTAAACGGACCCATTGGTATCTCCCCTTCAATGGGATGTCCATCACTACATCGTAGTTGTATCTGCAAGAGATGCATTCAATCGTGATATTAATCTGCTTATATCAATCTACCTAATATCAATTTAGCGAGTCCTTCTAAAATGCGCCTGGCGCATGTTTATACGGTATCAGTGTTACTCAGACTCACTTTTCGGAGAAGCGTTTATGCTCGTTCTTCTCTGCTGCCTCGAAAAACTCCTCCAGCTCTGACGCCGATGGCATGATGCCGACCTTACGAGGAGAATGAAGTGCGGTATCCTCGGAGTCTACACAGAGTTCGCTCGTAGGGCTCGTCTCTCGACTGAGAAATGTAGAACAAGTAAAAAAATTGTTGTATCCGTTTTTACAATGAAGAAGAAGAACAGTGATTTCGAATTCACCTGAAAAAACCATGGATGAGCATGGACATGGAATTGTCAGCGCCGATTTCACCACCACCAGACCTTGACTCTACAGCAACGGAATTCTCCTGAAAAAATAGCTTTAAAAACAGAGAAACATCGGTAGTACAAGTATGAATTTCGAGAGTTTACTTCCAGATTCAGAGCTCGCAAGCTCTCTTCGTCAACTGACTCTTCTACCTTCAAAACGGAGCAACCACACATCATCTCCGCAGCAGGCGAAATCGAATTCTTCGTTTCGTCAGAACCTCCACCGTTATCGTCATCAACTTCAGAGTAAAACTTCCTTTTCCTACCGGAATTTCTTCCCAACCGTATATCCTCCGTCGAATCTCCACCGCTTCTCTCCGCCACCTCATCACATTTCTTCACGTATTCTCCCATCTCCGATCTCCTCATATACATACATAAACCTCTTTCTACATATAAAAGACTAAAAAAACGGCGATCAAAAACGAAGAGCAGAATGCTCAATGTCTCACAGTCACCATTGTTGGCTTATAATATACTGAGGCGTTGGTGAGGATGACAGCAGGGGCAAAATAGGGACATCAAGAAAATATAAAATTTTGATCCGACGGTTGAGAATAATAAGAACGTTGAGCAAGGGGGGTAAAATGGGAACGGTAAAAAATAAGGATTAGTCGAAGCGCTTGCCGCAGCATGTGGTCCTGACTCCGTTAACGGCGACAGGCACATGGCGTTGCTTTTCAGAGATATCAAGAGAATGATTATGGAAAAGAAGCTAATCACAACCCACCACGTGGAAATTAAAAGACCACCGGCTATCGCCCGTCCAGTTACCGGGAATCTTCAAATAAACGGTATTTTACTACAAGAACTTTTACCATTACAATACACAACAGTAACCAGTGAAGATTCAATATCTAAATATAACACGAGTAGATATTGAATAAAATAATAATAATCGTAATAAAAAATTATAAATAAGATGGAATATTTTAGGGTTTTGAATTAGGAATAAATTTGGATGGAAAAAGAAAGATGGGGGAATAATGGAGGAGTAGGTGGATTTCATTGAATAGGGTAGATTTTATACAATAAATGGGGATGGATTCCATGTGAAATAAAATTTTAAAAGCAAAGACCGGGGAGTTAAGTTTCCTTGTAAGGAATAATAATGAAAAAATAATTCAATTTAGTAATTAAAGAAGACGTTACATGACATGATATTAAGACAAGAGAAACAAACATCGTGCTATCTCATCATATTCATTTCAAAAACGTTATGCCATGCATTTATGTTCAATGTGACCACTACCTCAATTAATCCATGCATAAAATATGCAACATAACACAATGTTAATCAGATACATTAAGCTGTAACTTTAAATGAGAAAAAAAGTAACTTAATGTTAAGGGGGTGTTATGTTATGAAAAGAAAGTGGGTTAGAGTAGTTATGAGGTATTAATTACTTTAAATGTGTGCTGAAATGAGATCAGTTTTTATGAAAGTTAGATGGGGGGATCATCTAAAAAGGACATTCCTTTGAAAAGCGAAAGGGGAAACTCTAACCTCTTAAGAAATATCATTTATCACTACATGCTCATCACACGAAAGTTGGCGATTTTCAAAAGGACTTTTTGGCTTTTTTAAAAAAACAAATAAATTAATTTAGAGAATGGTAAAAGCTTTTACCAGTACAAACGAGTCTCTATCCATGTCAATTGTCTACATGATAATTGGTACGTTTGGGGGGGAATAAATTTGGTTTGGTCCCCCTGAAATTTGAATGAAGATGGTCAAATACAGATTCACAGTCAAATAACACAGTGATAAATTGGTCTTAAGGAACTCACATCAAATTCTGGTTGCAGTGATGTATCCTGTGTGTGTAGAGAGCATTGTTTAGCTAAGTGTACCTTGAGAAAGAAAGAGCATGTTCTTTTATTAGCTCAGGAAGATAGAGAGGGGGCCTGCTGCTCTTCTACAGAAAAAGCAGGTTTTTTAAATTCTTGTACTTTGGAAAATGGTGTTAACTAGTAAACTCAACAAGCAATTCTGGAAAAAAAGATCTGCGTAGATGTTGATTATATAATCGAACACTGTTCAATTTGGATAAAAAGTTTATAAATAGAACACGGTTGTATAATGGGGAGTGATGAAAGTGAAAGGTTTGGTTACCAGAATGTTGCATATCTCAGAGTGCTTTGTTTACTTGGTGGTGGCTTCAACGTCATGGGGCATTGCCTTTCACGGCATCGATAACGTCCGCAAATTCCTTGAAGTCATTTCACCTTCAAAGTCTAGAAAATAAAAATGAGTGTCAAAGCACATATATTGGCTGAATTTTTTATTAGGATGATACAAAGGAAAGCCACGAGTACTTTGTTGACAAAGTATCTTCTCTTCTAATTTGCCATCCTTGTTGGTGATTACTAGTAAATATCTCTGCAAACTGAACCGTGAATAGGAAGTCATTAGTTGTAGCAAACTATACGCAAATGAGAACTAAAAATGCCTATCTGATCAAAATACAAATCTGGCTAATGGAGTTTTATCATATTTTTTGCAATATAAACAAATGAGTGCAAATGAATTTATAAACCACAATGAGGAAAAGTAAATTGCTTACCTGCTAACCTTTGGCATCAGGAACCTGATAAGCATCAAGAGTCTCTAACAGTATGAGAAAACACCTGAACAAAGAAAAGAATCGCTGAAGTGATTCAATCAATAAGAAAAAACGATGCTTCTGAACCTGAGTGAGTGTGGAAGCCGCAAAATTCACCATAAGCTCCACCACTGACCCGCACTCTATCCCAAAGCCAAGTGTTATTCAAGTATTTTGAAATGACATATGCTCTGCCATTAAGTTGGTAGCCTGTCTCATATATGTTGGCTGTTTTTCCCACATAATGCAACTAAAAAAAGTTGTTTTGCATGATTCAGAAACACAGATTTTCAACCCAGTGTCGCATTAGAGGACGTGACTACTAAATTTACTACCTGAGTAGGTACTGGAGGGCTTCATTTGTTGGTTGAATCCCACAACTCCAATCATTTGATCCAACTGAAGAATTAAAGGAAGAGATTCAATAAATTTGCTGATATGCTTTTCTAAGATTCTTCTCATCAGAAGTGAAATTCACAAGGTAATTGCAATCATCATCAATTTTCTCAAGAACTCACAAAAATTCCAGGTAACTGCAACCTCAATATAAGCTTCATAAGACACTATGCTCTAAAATGTGAGGAATGCCCGTTGAATCTTTCCTGGAAAAACGACATTTAAACTTCACAAGACCCTTAACGAAGAAAAACAGAAGAAAGTTTTAAATATTAATCCATCCCGTGCATAAATGACTAGAGAGAAAAATTTCTTCATCGTAAACCGTGATTGGAAGTTACCAATCCATGTGATTCAAAACTAAGTATTTGTTGGCAAACTACAGATATGATATGAAATGGAATTACGATCAATTCACACGTTGCCCGACTGGATTCAAAGCATATCACAGATGCAGAGAAATTGAATACCAATTCATTGCAAGTATAGAGCATAAATGCTTACGGAGGTGTACGAAAAAACAATGCCAAAAACTTTATTCGCATCATCATTTGAAACTGACATTATCTCCGCGCCCGTTTTCTTGTGCTTGTACAGCACAGCTCTAGACTTATAATCCTCAATAAATTCTTCCGATACTGGCTTTCTTAAACCCGAGATTAATCGCTACCTCATCCTCTGCCCCTGAAACCTCTGGATATTCGCATCAAGAAACATCGAATGCTCAGTTAAAAAAACTCAAAATCAGAAGAAGATTATCAATATCAGAAGACTGAATAGCAGACGCTGCGGTCACAGAAAATTAGACCGATGACTTAGGATGTCTAAATTAAACCGAAATGCCGACGGGGAATAATGCTCCGGTAAAAGTTAGCAAAAAACGACATCGATTCGGAGCGACCGAGGCTGTAAGTGGGAATAGAAAAACAATCTGATTGCGTCAAGCAAGCGGTGAAACACGGCTCTTTCCATCGGAACTTCAATGGCGGAGGAAGGCGTGACTTGAAGCACGCCAACCGTGAAGGGAATATGAACGTTGATCTATCGCAGGATTATATTAAGCGGAAATTAATATCACGATTATTTGGTAATTTGACTATAGATTGACGTGACAAACAACGGCTCTTTAAATTCGTCCAAATTTGAAAATAAAATGAGTTTATAATATAGTAAAATAAATTGTAATTGACTTAATATATTATTTCATAAGATATGATTCTGATATAAAAAAAAAGAAAACTTTTGTTGATAATTGGTACATTAAAAATATTAGTGACTGGAACACACTAATATTTAGTATCCAAAAGTAACAAATAAGTTTAAACTGAACCACTATCAATTTGATCTAAAGAAAATGTTAAAAATATATATTTTATATCAGATATATTTCCTATTTAGAAAACATAAAAATTGAAACTAAATAATCTTCATCATATGGGCTAAATATTACTTCAATCTTGGCCCGGGTTTATGTATGGGCTTGGTTGTTGGTCTGGAGTTAGGTCTGGTCATCATCATCTTAGCAAGGTTCAGCCTTTCGAAGAAAAAATGGCGTCTTCACTTTCACGTATCATCAGACCTCAACTCTCTGTTACCTCTTCTATCAAGATATGCAGTATGAACTTCTACTCAATGTACAAATTCCCGTGTCGGGTCCCTTCTCTTTCCGCTATGAGAGCTCTCTCTGCCGCCGCGTTTCCTGAGGGTTTTCGGGGACCAAATTTTCAGCCCTCAAATCCTTCTTTGGGAACAAGTCAGAGGCCTGGAGATCAATGGACGCAGTGGAGCAATCAGAGCCAAAACGGCGGTTGGACGAATCAACGATCTTCGACAAACCCTAGTTTTCCTTTTCAAGGGTCTCAGCCAAGCGGTAATTTTCCCAATACAGGTGAAAATGCTGATAATTCGATTCAGAATCAATATCAAGGTTATGGCAACAATCAAGCTCCAAATATGGATACCAGTTATTCTCCCCGTGGAGTTGGTCAGAACCAGTCTTCTCTGCACAATGGGAATCACGACCAAAATCATACAAACGTAGGTTTTGATCAGCGAAAGAGTGATTACTATCAGAATACCGTTTCGCAAATGACTCAACCGCCGAATTCGAACCAGGGTTTATCATACGGAGCACCTGTTGCAAACTACCAAGTTCAGAACAGAGGAGCTGATGTGAATAACCAAGCTCTAACTGCGAACACTTCCCCAAACTCCGTTGATTTACTGAGTTTGTGTCGTGAGGGTAAGGTTAAGGAAGTGATTCAACACATGGATAAAGGGGAGCGTGCAAACTCAGAGTCTTTTAGCTTGCTTTTTCAGTTATGTGGGAATTCAAAGAAATTTGAGGATGCCAAGAAAGTACACGACTACTTCTTGAGATCAACTTTCAGGGGCAATCTACAATTGAATAATAAAGTACTCGAGATGTACTCCAAGTGCGAAAGTATGACAGATGCTCGTAGAGTGTTCGATCATATGCCGGATAGAAATATAGATTCATGGCATTTGATTATTTATGGATATGCCACAAATGGATTGGGGGATGATGGATTGTCAATGTTTGAACAAATGAGAACATTTGGTTTAATGCCAAATGAACAAACTTTTCTTACCGTTTTCGAAGCTTGTGCTAATGCTGATGCTATTGAAGAAGGCTTTCTACATTTTGAATCTATGAAAAATGAATATGGAATTCAGCCTACGATTGAGCATTATTTAGGACTTTTGGGTATTCTCGGAAAGTTAGGACATCTCGTAGAGGCACTGGCGTATATCGAAAAACTCCCATTTGAACCACCAGCTATAATTTGGGAAGCTTTGATGAACTATGCTCGAATTCATGGAGATATTGATCTTGAAGATCGTGCTGAGGAGTTAATGATCAGTCTCGATCCTTCAAAGTATGATGCTAATAAAATCCCCACCCCTCCTCCTAAAAAACAGAGTGCTATAAATATGCTTGTGGGAAGGAACAAGATACCGGAGTTTCGCAATCTTACACTCTATAAAGACGAAGAGAAGATAAGAGCAGCAAAGAAAGAACAAGCTTACGTACCCGATACGAGATATGTGCTTCACGATATTGATCAGGAAGCTAAGGAACAAGCTTTGTTGTATCACAGTGAGCGACTAGCAATTGCTTATGGTCTCATTAGTACTCCGGCCAGGACGCCTCTTCGGATTATTAAGAACTTGCGTATATGTGGTGATTGTCACAATGCTATAAAAATAATGTCGAGAATAGTTGGGAGAGAACTTATTGTTAGAGATAACAAAAGATTTCATCATTTTAAGGAAGGAAAATGCTCTTGCAATGACTATTGGTAAGCGAATATTACTTTGAATTACAAATTCATTGTAATTACATCTTATGTATCAGCAGTTAATGATCATATTAACTTTCTTTTGCTTTTTTTCAAGCGGGATTTATGTCATCCATATGGAATTTTCATTGCTTATTACTGAATACAAGTACAGGTGAAAGTGGTGAATCTTTAAAGACCACAAAAAAATAGTCAAAACGAATTTACTATAGATAACAACTTTGCAATTAAATTGGAAAAACAATTAGCATTAGGAATAATAAATTTAAAAGTATAATACTAATAGTCTAACAACATATTAAGCAACGTCTAAGTAAAGAATTACTCATGAAAAAACTATTAGTTGATGGAGAATAGTTAATTGGTTAAATTCATTTAGGTTAAAGATGACATTTCACCCTGATATGTGATTAAAATTGTCTATCCAAAAAAATATGTCTTAAACTAGTTAGATTGGATAATAAGTGTGCATATTTAAACCATTTTCACAATGAACATGGATTTAACGTTGCATGCTTCAAAGATAGTGGAGATAACATGACATATGACGTGTTAGTGTATTAATATATAAAAATTAATTAAACGTTTTTCTATTAATTATTATTAGTGTTTAATTTAATTATATTTTATTTATTTAATAGGCATTAATTAGATTGATCTCGAAAGTGACTGAACGAAGATGTTTGAAGAAGAGGAACTGAGCTTCTCCCCGGAATCTCAAGATCAACTGAAGATCTACGGCGGTTACTTCACTGCCATGGATCATCCACCGGAGGGCAACAACATTGAATCTGTGACTCCCGGCTGCACAGACCAAATCTGCAACTCCGGCAAAGAAGTACTGATTTCACAGCCGGAAACGGACGGATCGCTGAAAAAGGCCGCCTCAGCCTCCATGGGCCATTACAGCCTTGCTGGATTCAAGAAACTCAATCTTCCACATTCTTTTCCGGCATCGGAAAAATTCAAATGCCATCTTCAAGAAACACCCACTTCTTCAGGCACAAGCTACGAAGAAAATCTCTCCATAACAAAAAACACCGCTCAAGAATCACAAAGATTCATCCCAAACGCGCCGCCATTACTCCACCGCACAGTGCCTGATCAAAAACCATTTCACGGTGGATCACCGCCGTCTGTTGTTACCGGCACACCGCAAAGACCACCGCGGCCAAGAAACGGTTACCCCACTTGGGGAGATAGCCCAAGTGCAAAGGTAGTCGTGAATCAAGTTATATAAATGAAAACTAACATGCCCCATCTTTTTTTGCAGAGGCTTCGAAGAATTGAAGAGAGGATGAGGGAAATAAAGCAGCGGTGTGATCAAGTAGTTCTTGAAAGCAATGAGGAAGAAGAATACGTACCCAAGGTAAAAATCCCAGTCTCCAATTCACTTGATCTACTGCTGCTGCTTTTATCAACATAAAAGAAGAATGAATCATGTTGAATTTCAGGAACAAAGTGAAGAAAACATGGAAAAATGTTCAGATGAGGCAGTAAGTGTGGAAGAGAAGGGAGATTTGTTAGCCCTGCGCTTGAAGTGTAACTGTGGGAGGGGATTTGAGGTTTTGCTTTCAGGGAAGAACTGCTATTACAAGCTGACAACTTAGAAATGTTGTTAAAACAAAGAGACATGACAAGGTTTTCTGATATCTGTTTTTACACAATAATAAATTTGATTTTCGAACAAACCATAACAATAGAAATATAGAGCCATGTTGTATATACGAATGGTGAAACATGTTCTAACATTCAAGCAGTTAAATAACAGAATAAAAAAATATGAAATTTTGAGAATTGAAGTGTACCGTTACATGAATCCTGCATTTCATAAACTATGAAGAACTTGAAGCGTTGGCATTTTTACAATCTTTCACAACCAAAATTGTCCTGCCCAACACGACTATCAAGCTGTACTCTTGCTATTCAAGGAAGAGAAATTCTGAAAGAAAAGTATCATAAATAAGGATGAGTATACGCCTCTAATGTGTAGAAAGGGTAAAAAAATAACCATTACATGAGCCTGGTAAGAAATATCAGCTGCAGCTGTAGTCTCACTTCTGCTGTCTTCTGCAACAAAGTTCTGCCCTGAACCCTCTGCAAAAAAATGAATGATTTAACAATTTGAGAGGATATGCTAAATGTGAAGCATCTTGTTAAATCAAATCATTTTACCTTTTTCAAGATCAGGAACTTCACGATCATACTTCACATTGCTACATAAACGCCGTGAACCTGTGGCTGATCCACGAGATGCCGCCCTTTTCAAATGCTTCGAATATTTCAATGGCTTTGATACAGATGGCGTGTTGATGTCCGTACGCTTTCTTTTATGTGATGATGATGATCTCGTGATGATGATATGGAAATCACCTTCTTGAGATTTGATTTTTTGCTGAGATCCATTCTGCAACACAACAAAGAAGCATTTTCATTGCAAAAATGATAGAGAAGCGAGAACATCAGAATTTAGACACTAGATGGAGATAATTTTATAAACCTCATTCGAAGCAACATCACTGATTAAGAACTTTCTAGAAATAGTTCTTCGATCTGAGCACGTAGCAAGCAAACGCTTTGTTTCATGGAGATTCTTGACAAATGAAAGTTCCAAATGATTCAGATACATGTTGTGCTTCTCATTTGTCCATGGTAATCGATCATTCTTCAAAAGAAATCGATCATTATTCAACCGGAAAATTATCATCAAGTTATAAGAAAAGGTATAATTTCAGTTTCATCTATTAGAAGGCAGAAGTTTAACGCCATTGAAATTTCTGAATAAATCAACATTTCATTCTCAATTAACTGGACCAGATCACAAAACATCAAACTAAAACAAAATATCAAGACCGAAAAGAGGAATTACCAGCATAAAATTCTCAGAAAAACGCAATAATTCAACGCGATTTTCATCGCTCACAGACGATGCGTCTGAAGCGGAACTACTACTCAGTTCACGGCGGTCATACAGATCTCTATCAGACTTCAAACGCGGAGACGGAACCCCTCGGTGTGATTCTCCTTCCATGGAAGCGTCTCAAACCGCAAATCGAAACAGAAAAAAAGGCGAAAGCGAGCAGAGAAATATGAAGAGCATCCACATGGAAGCTCTTTTACACGTGTCAAAAAGGGAAAGAAGTAAACGACGCCGTATTGGTGTAAGAAAATATCTACAATTCCAATTAAGCCAGATATTTTCTTGTGCGTGTCTCTACGCGACAGCTGTAGAGAAATATCAGCTGCAGCTGTAGTCTCACTTCTGCTGTCTTCTGCAACAAAGTTCTGCCCTGAACCCTCTGCAAAAAAATGAATGATTTAACAATTTGAGAGGATATGCTAAATGTGAAGCATCGTTAAATCAAATCATTTTACCTTTTTCAAGATCAGGAGCTTCACGATCATACTTCACATTGCTGCATAAACGCCGCGAACCTGTGGCTGATCCATGAGATGCCGCCCTTTTCGAATGATTCGAATATTTCAATGGCTTTGATACAGATGGCGGGTTGATGTCCGTAAGCTTTCTTTTATGTGATGATGATGATCTCGTGATGATGATATGGAAATCACCCTCTTGAGATTTGATTTTTTGCTGAGATCCATTCTGCAACACAACAAAGAAGCATTTTCATTGCAAAAATGATAGAGAAGCGAGAACATCAGAATTTAGACACTAGATGGAGATAATTTTATAAACCTCATTCGAAGCAACATCACTGATTAAGAACTTTCTAGAAATAGTTCTTCGATCTGAGCACGTAGCAAGCAAACACTTTGTTTCATGGAGATTCTTGACAAATGAAAGTTCCAAATGATTCAGATACATGTTGTGCTTCTCATTTGTCCATGGTAATCGATCATTCTTCAACCGGAAAATTATCATCAAGTTATAAGAAAAGGTATAATTTCAGTTTCATCTATTAGAAGGCAGAAGTTTAACGCCATTGAAATTTCTGAATAAATCAACATTTCATTCTCAATTAACTGGACCAGATCACAAAACATCAAACTAAAACAAAATATCAAGACCGAAAAGAGGAATTACCAGCATAAAATTCTCAGAAAAACGCAATAATTCAACGCGATTTTCATCGCTCACAGACGATGCGTCTGAAGCGGAACTACTACTCAGTTCACGGCGTTCATACAGATCTCTATCAGACTTCAAACGCGGAGACGGAACCCCTCGGTGTGATTCTCCTTCCATGGAAGCGTCTCAAACCGCAAATCGAAACAGAAAAAAAGGCGAAAGCGAGCAGAGAAATATGAAGAGCATCCACATGGAAGCTCTTTTACACGTGTCAAAAAGGGAAAGAAGTAAACGACGCCGTATTGGTGTAAGAAAATATCTACAATTCCAATTAAGCCAGATATTTTCTTGTGCGTGTCTCTACGCGACACGCCTTCCGTTTTTGGTATGCGTGGCGCGGGACCCATACTTATGACTTATCTTGATTATACCCAATTCTGTAGATATTTTGTTAGCGCCAATCTTGTCCGTCTATCGGACACGCCTTCCATTTTTGGTATACGTGGCCACAGGCCTACACTTATCTCAGATGATATTTTTTGTGACAATAATAAAATAATATTACAGTAATTGATTTGTTTAATTATTTTACAACTTTTTTTAAGACAAGACATTTCAAAAAATAATATACTATTTATTTATTTATTATATTTTTTTTGAGATATAATTATGTTTTGAATTAACATAAAAATACGTATACTTACAATTTCAATATAAAAAATGTGTTTTTATTTTGAAATCTGAAATATCTTAACCCAAAATGTTTGTACTGGGCCCAACAAATGATCGAGCCCAATAACGGCAACGGCTCAGTCCAGCTTCAATTATATACTGCTAGAATATTTTATTATATATAATAATTAACTATTCAGCAACACGAACACATAAAAGAATCTTATATTAAGATCGCTATGATTCATTTCAATTGCCCATTTATTTCTAATAAACAAATACAAAAAATATATAACAAATATACAAAACGGCAAGCATTATGCTGTGAGTTGTGTTGTTATGACTAAATTATATGAAACCCTACTAAAATAATCATTTTTGAAATAATACCAGACGCCAATCATATTTCCGTGGACCAGACCAATTGAATATATAAATTATTCTTGTTGGTCTTGGTTCCATTCAAACTTTTTACTAAAAAATCACTTTTAATAAACTAGTTGATGGAGGTATTAATAAAGTGTTTTAAAATCATTTTTTTGTAACTTACAAGTTATGATCGGTACTATGGAGATGATTGTATATTGTCCGAATTTAAAACTATCCTAGGGTTATGATCTATGTTTTTAAATCAGTTGATAGATCGAAATGAACAACTTCCAATTCAGGTAAATCGGTACAAATCGTTGCTCAAATTGCAATGAACCTTAAATAATTTAAAATATTCTTCTATTTGAACCGAACCGAAAAATCTAAGGTTCACTAAAAACTAGTTCGAATCAGTATTCAATCCGCGGTTTTAAAACATAGGTTATGGTGATAATATGTGGCCCTAAGTCTAACTGCTAAGAGTAAACATTTTGACTAGGATTCAAACTTTATTTTGTTTTTCGAATACCGAAATTATTATCAAACCAATACGAAAGTTTAAATATCAATTTGGTATTTTATTTTTATTTTTCAATCGTTTTAGTGTTCGGTTTCAATTCGGTAAGTGGAAAATCGAATTTATCATTTTAGTTAATTTAAAAATAGTAATTTATGTATTCAATTATATAACTATGGGTTTAAAGTTGTTTTTTTACTTATTTTAATTATGGTATTTTAGTATATACCAAAATCCGAGAAATTTGATATTTATATAACCTATAAGTATTAGCAAAAATTAGAGGGTATTCAATATTGGCAATTATATTCAGTATAGAACACCCCTGATTTTGACATTAGATATTAGTTAAAAAAGGATGAAGCGAGAAAGAGGGGACATAAGACATCACGAGAACACAGGCACGCACCTTGTTTTTGTTAGTCACGTTACCCTGGGGCCAGACGTTGCCTGCTCGACTGTAGACATCCGCACCTATCACCATAACATACCAAAACATATTTCACATAACAAACTATGGCCATTCACTTTACCAAAACATATGTTCACAAAGGATAAAAACATACGCCAAATAAGTGTATTGATGTTGATATGATAGAAGGGGAATTGAGTCCATATCCACCTTTAATTTCCTCAGAAAACTTAGAAAAGAAAAGTTAAGGCAAGCACGTTTGACTGTAAAGTGTAAAGGCATGTTTAAATAAAAAGAAAGAGTTATTAAATGTATTTCGTGCTTCAATCTGTAGTAAGGAAAAGAGATAAAAAATTAGAGAGAAAGTTACGTTAGGAGGCTGTCCCCACAGCTCATATCCAGAGGATGAGGATGAGGATGAGGATAAAAGGAGGGTGTCTTTCAATGTTTGCCGTTCAGTTGTCACTACAGAACATCTTTTCTTCAGTACCAATCATCCTGCCTGTACATTATAATAACATTATGAGCTAATAATGCAATTGTTTTCTACATGTCTACGATACAGCAAATAATTTATTAGTGGAAATTATTTGTGGGGGCAAAAATAAAAGGTAATCTTAACTTATTCATTCATCTCTGCTCTGCTATGCTCTGTGAAAATTAATTTGAATGGAATCCAACTGAAGAAAGGCCAACTATGTGTTTATTTCTCTTCTCTGGTCATGAATGCCATTTCATATAGCACATTGCAAAGCTGTAAATGCATGCCAACAACCTAATATTACAGTCTTAATGAACTGGTCAGCAAGGGGAAAGTATTCAAAAATTACTAATTCAACCTAAAAATGAGCAGTTACTGTCTTGAATGTCACAATTTGGACTAGGCAACAAAAAAACTCACCTAAACAGGGCAGGGTTGTCAGTTTCTCAACCCCACCGCGCAAAACTTTCCAAATTGTAGTTGAAAAGATAGCTAGGCCTTTCATATACTACTATAGAACATAAAGTGAAACAAAAACAAAAGTTAAGAAAAACAGCCAATTCCAAAGCTATTTCAGAATAGGACTCTCCTACGAGGTTTGTTTTGTAATTTCATGCATTTAGTTTAGAGATGCAAAAACGTTACCTGAACAATAAGCATAATTGTCCCTATGAAAGCAAGGTCTATTGTCTACCAGCAAACGCAAGCATCCTGAGGTAAGTGGACCTGCCAGCTAAAGCCTCGCCTCATTTTGGGAAGGTAAACTGTGACCTGTAAGCATAAAATGCAGGCTACTTCTTCCAAAGAGACCTGCCTGTTCAATACAAATCATTTATACACATTCAATGTACTGAAAGATGCTTATAGCGCAAACAAGAGCAGAGTCTACGGTCAAAGGGGGTAATTGAGCAAAGACTGGTAATAAAAATACTCAACCAAGAGATTCTACAGAGATGGCTAGTTAATGGATAAGCAGAATAAGTAGCACAACATTATGAGAAAAAAACGAGTTAACTACTTTACTACCAAAAACGGCACCTGAAATTATTTAAGAATCAAAATTCACACTCATTTATTGACAGCGGGAGCAATGACCATATTATTAAATAATACTCAACAGTCAAATAAGATATAATTTAAGAATGCGATATCGAATGATCAAACAATAACGAACAGCATTAAAATAAGAATTGTTTGACTCGGATGCAAGGGATAAATCAAACTGAGAGTAAGGACCGCTTGATTTATCCCGAGAGATGTGAACCTGAGGGAGAAAGACTAGCCAGTCTCTGGTTACCAGTCACCAGTCCACCAGTCATCTCCGAAAACGAGGTCCCCCTAATTCTCTTTGACCAAGAACCCCACCTTAACCTGATCACTGATCAGCCTCAACTATGGTAAGAAGCTTACTAGTTCCCGGAGTTAATAAACTACACGTGTGGCCGCTGGGATACTAGAAACAAAGCACAAGGTACAAATCGGTCAGAGAAATATCCCTCTGTTCACTTTTGTATATATTATATATCCATCTCTCGCCCAACAGAACCAGAACCAAAGACAAATTGTAGTGGTTTCTGATATAGTATCCTTTTACTGTTCTTAATTCTCTTTTCATTTCGGGTTCCCTGAACTTATTTTCAGAGTTTCAAAGATAATCATATAGACGGAGAAAAAGCAACGAGAACATGCCTGGGAGTTTAGAGCCGCTGGACATCGGCGTACAGATCCCGTACCATTTCCGCTGCCCGATATCCTTGGAGCTGATGCGTGACCCGGTGACCGTTTGTACCGGTCAAACTTACGACCGCTCCAGCATAGAATCATGGGTGGCCACCGGAAACACAACGTGTCCGGTTACACGAGCGGCGCTCACAGACTTCACGATAATACCGAACCATACTCTCCGTCGGCTAATCCAGGACTGGTGCGTGGCGAACCATTCCTTCGGAGTCGAGCGGATACCCACTCCAAAGCAACCTGCAGACCCGATTTTGGTACAGAATCTGTTGAATCAAGTATCTTCAGGTTCGGGCTCCTTCGGTTTTAGAGTCGCGGCGCTAAGAAGGCTTCGAGGATTGGCGCATGACTCGGAGAAAAACCGAAGCCTCCTCGCTGCAACTAACGCACGCCAGATTATGCTATCTCTCTTGTTCGCAAGTGTTGGTTCAGAATCAGAACCATCTGAACTATATCTGGAAGCCCTCGCTCTACTTTCGGTGTTCGCACTGTCCGAACCGGAGTGCTTGTACGTAGCATCCAACTTGCACCGAGTCCGGTATTTAGTGAATCTACTGTTCCATCAATCCATGGATGTCCGAGTAAACTCCGCCGCGCTGATTGAAAATGTAGCGGCAGGGATACGATCACCGGAGTTACGCGCGCAGATAAGTAGCGTGGAAGGCGTTTTTGAAGGTATCATCGGGATTTTAAACTATCCTCTGGCTTATCCGCGTGCGTTGAAGATCGGAATCAAAGCCTTGTTCGCTTTATGTTTGGTGAAACAGCACCGACATCTAGCAGTCGAAGCCGGATCGGTAAAGCCGTTAATCGACCGGCTCGCTGAGTTCGAAAAATGCGACGCCGAGAGAGCTCTTGCAACAATAGAGCTCCTGTGCCGAATTCCAGCCGGATGCTCAGCCTTCTCCTCCCACGCACTTACAATTCCGTTGTTAGTGAAGAACATACTCAAGATTTCTCATCGAGCGACGGAATACGCTGCCGGTGCTCTTCTCTCGGTTTGCTCGGCTTCTGAACTAGCGCAGATGGAGGCTATTGCCGTTGGCGTGATGACTCAACTCCTCCTCCTTGTCCAGAGCGATTGCACGGAGAGAGCCAAAAGAAAGGCGCAAATGCTGCTCAAGTTGCTGTCGAGTTCTTTGCCCCATCACACCATCGTCAATTCAGACGATTTCGACGGAAGCGACGTCGTTCCCTTCTAAGATTTTTCCATTTTTGAACATTTTTACTCTGGAGAAAAAAGAACAAAAAATTGATAACGCAATTTGCATCCCCAGAGATTGTATCTGTTACTCTTATTTTACATATGAACTTTACAACCCGAAAGTTTTAAGACGTGACTGGAAAAAACATTTTTAAATTCAATGTTTTAAATAATCCACTCAAAAAATATGTCCATTAATCTTACTGGGCTGAGACTTTATTGGGCCGTAAGTGGACCCATGAATGTTCCTAGTGTTATTATTATTTTGGACTGGGTAATGTCTTATGCGAGTTGTAAACCCTAATTCCCTGAATTCTTATTTGGCTGCGCTTTCCCAACCCTTTTGAACACTAGAGGAGAAGAGGCAAGCATACTCAGCGATTATGGCGTCTCCGATTGATTCTGTTCAATGTTTTGGCCGGAAGAAGACGGCCGTTGCCGTCACTCACTGTAAACGGGGACGCGGATTGATTAAGATTAACGGCGTTCCGATCGAGCTAGTACAGCCAGAAATCCTCCGCTACAAGGCGTTTGAGCCGATTCTGCTTCTCGGTCGTCACCGCTTTGCAGGTGTGGACATGCGAATCCGCGTTAAAGGCGGAGGCCATACTTCTCAGATCTACGCAATTCGTCAGTCAATCGCTAAGGCTCTCGTTGCATTCTACCAGAAGTATGTTGATGAGCAGTCGAAGAAGGAGATAAAGGACATTCTTGTGCGATATGACAGGACTCTTCTGGTGGCTGATCCTCGCCGGTGTGAGCCGAAGAAGTTCGGTGGGCGTGGTGCTCGTGCTAGGTTCCAGAAGTCTTACCGTTGAGTTCTGGGTAGTTGTTTCTTTTCCACCCTGTCATCGATCATGTGTTGAGACTCGTATTCCAAGTTTTTTTTATTTGAACCTTTTTTGTTGAATTTACCGTAAGATATTGCTTTTCAACTCTATTTCTTTGTTTTATTGAATTTACCGTTGTAATGGGATTCGATCATGTGTATCTCTGTCCCAATTTACTCCCATGTTTCACTGAGCAACGATGCAAATCATATCTGAAATTATGTTGGTACTCTCATTTATAGAACATGTTTGTGTATCTCCCTCAGTTGATGTTCTTGCTCGATTATACGTCGTAACTCTATAGATTGTTCTTGCAGAAGGGTATGCAGCCAAATTTAGGGAATAATCCATCTACATGTATAATTTGATGGCTTCTTCTTTCACCCAAGTTTTAGGACATCAAATTTGCTGGTGTGATTTTCTCTTCTGAAAAACAAACACGGTTTAAATATCCATTGGTTTTGGCTTTATTGGGAGTAATAATGTATTCATCTTCAATAAAAGTTCTATTTTGTATCAAAATAATGTGTTTTAACTTGTTAAAGTGGCTTCCTTGGACTTAAGTTCTGCTGAAGAACCACGGCTGGATGATCTCTTCACACGGCTACCGGTAAGATATGAGATAATCCACAGATATGTTTGGCTTCTAAGAATTTGCGTGTAAGTGTTCTTTCGGTGCAGAATTATTTGAAGACCTCTACGGGTATGTTTTTTTCTGTTGTTTTGCATGTTTTATCAGGTGGGATTTTTTATGATGATTATGGTTTGGATTCAGTTGAAGAATACTAACATCAAGTATCGAACGAGGACTTTTACTGGTACGCCTTGTTACATAGCCATGAAATTGACATGTATTCATATGATACTGAACATTTGTTACTTTTGTGCAATCATTTGATTAATTGTGATTATAAAATATAATCTGTTTGATTAGTGAGATCAAATGAGAAATCATTCGATTAGTTGTTCTTCATCATTACAACAATCAGAACATCTGGTTATTCATTGATGGAAATGTGTTTTGCTTAGTTTGGCTTCTGTTATATGGTCGTTTATGTGTTAATTCAATTGTTGCTTATGTTATTGTAGGATTGCCTGTTTGTTTGTTTTTGAAACATCTTTGGCTCACCAGCCCATGTTTGAAATGTTATATCAATGTTGGCTTCAAAGTCATGGAATCTTGCCCTTTTTTATTCCTTTGTCTGTTTGTATTGTTCTGTCTACTTCTTGCAGCAGTATACGGGAAACATGTCTTAAATTTCTAGATCATGTGGTATTGTACCCGAATATAAAGTAATAAAAAAGAAGAGATTATATCATAAAAGATTTGAATATATCATTTATTATGGTCCACAATCAAATCACTCTTATAAACCAATGCAAATCACATCTTATTTATGATGTGGGATAATATCATATTTCAACACACCCTCTCAAGTTCAACTATATGACATTTATAACGTAAAAAATGAAGAAACTACAACGTAAAAAACATTTAGAATACGTAATTTATTATGATCCAAAATACAATTCATTTTATAAACCAATCCAAACCACATCTTATTTTCAATATGATACATTTGTCATATTTTAAAATACATCTAAATTATAATCACCTGACAAGTTGGACTTGATAATCTAAATCGTTGGATTATCAACAGATCAATTTCATTAAGTTGGACTAACTTTCGGTAAGGACACTTAAGATTTTCCAAACCCCCTCTGATATCATTTAAATTTCTAGAATTGGATCAATCTATTTGGAGAGTATGCTTGGGTATAATGTATAAAAATAAAGAGAATATATCATAAAAGACTTGAAAAAATCAATTAACATAATCGGCAACACCTCTCTTAACCAATCTCATTTACGATGTATGAAAATTATCATATTTTTACAACATGTTACGTTAACTTACCTCTCTTCATTTTTGAAGATCTGTGGTGCCTTGGATCCATTCATCGTTCGAGGGTTGAGTAGAAGATAACTGTACCATTGAGAGGTAATCCTTATTTTGCCTCATCTGTTTCTACTATTGTACTGAATGAAGTTAGTTGTCCCCATATTAAAGAGTGGGATGACCTTATCCCTACCTACACATACCATGTGAACCTTGAATGATTTAAAACAGATAAAAAACAATTCTCAAATGTTGTATTAATTGTGATTATACCAATATAGATAGATGAATTAAATGACGTGAATTTCATTCTAGTTCTAGATTTATATTGATGCACCAACCCCAACTCTCTCTTTTGTTTATTAAGATTATCATGCTCAGAGTTCAATAAATGCACCTTTTATGATCATACTATAGGACCTGGATTGTGATTATAATTTATATAGTTTAGTTGCTGCATGTAAATATACATCATATGTTCGAGTGTGACTCAAATTCGCCCCGGTTATTGTGAATAAATAGCTAGTCGGTCATTCTTTATGTGATTAACAATCAGTTAGGTTGTAGCAAAGCTTTTATTGTGTATAAATAGCTAGACGGTCATTCTTTATGTGACTTTTAATTCATATACAAAAAATGTCGTATCTGCTGCAACTGGCTATTACCTTTGCTGCAGATTACATCTAGAGGGAGAGAGGAAAAACAGAATGAAAAACAGAATCATAATGCGTCTTGCTGTTTTGTTCTTTGGTTATTTTGTTGTATGATGACCGGAGGGAGGAACTGGAAGGAACAACGCAACTGCCCACAATCACCTTCTTAAATGGCCTTTGGAGTTGCAGGGAAGTCTTTGTTAGAAGATGATTCCCTTTACTGTGAAGAAGATGAAGAAGGAATCATGTTGAATGACACTGATTCTGATGAAAAAGGTGGGATTTTTCTACAAGATGATGAAGAGCTTCAAACCCTTTTGTCTAAAGAGAAAGAAAGCTCAATCCCACAAAAAGTAACAGAGGATTGTTATGGCGATGCAAGGAAAGAAGCTGTGGAATGGGTTCTTGAGATGAATACACATTATGGGTTTACACCTTTAACAGCTATTCTTGCTGTAAATTATCTAGACAGATTTATTTCGAGTCACAGTTTTCAAAGCGACAAGCCATGGATGATGCAGCTTGCTGCTGTTGCTTGTCTCTCTATTGCTGCTAAAGTCGAAGAAACATATGTTCCTCTGCTTTTAGACCTTCAAGTTTGTGCTTTTTTCATCACCCTTTGTTTTTTTGCATTGTCTCAATCTGAACTAACACTTTGGCCTTTTCTATAGGTTCAAGGTGCCAAGTATTTGTTCGAGGCTAAAACAATACAAAGAATGGAGCTTTTAGTGCTTTCTTCTCTTAACTGGAGAATGAATCCAGTTACCCCTCTCTCATTCCTTGATCAAATTATCACTAAACTTGGCTTTAAAAGCAAGAGGAATATCCCCAGAAACTGTGAAAATCTCCTTCTTCTAATCCTTTCAGGTGAAACTTCAAAACTTAAACTTATTCTTCGCGCTGGTCTGATATAATTTGAAAACAGATTCAAGATTCCGGGGAACACCGCCGTCTGTAATGGCGGCAGCCACGTTTCTTCACGTTGTTGATGAGGTCACCGGAGTTGACTACGAAACTCATATTCTTTCAATGCTTAAAATCAGCAAGGTTGGTATTCTCCATCTGCCATTCATTTACTCAGTTATTCTTTTTACATTGAAGAATCGTCATCACATAAATGCTCATTTTACCCATTAATTAAACTTGTCTCTTTCATAGGAAGAAGTGAAGAAATGCTACCAGCTTATCTCAGACAAATTATCAAACAGTTTGCGTGCATTGAAGCGTAAAAGGCAGAGCATAAACTTGTTCCAAATTTACACTAACGATAACAAGAATTCAACTGAATCATCCTGCACTTTATTCTGATACCCAAAACTTCACACCCAAATCGCCAACAAAATCATATCGTACCTGATGACGACGATGAAGAATGTTTTGCTTTTCCTACTTCTGTGCTAAGAAATAATTCAGCCACGGGATTCAATATTTTTCTTAACTGAAAATCCCTAAATCCATTCCCATGCTAAACAATGATCCTCCAAGTACACTTAGTGGTGTAATGACAAATATTCCTATTTTAAAACTTCAATTAACATTAATGGTTTTATTATGTATTATTATGGTGAATTTTTTAATATATTTAGTAAAATTATAGTATTATAATCTTTATTTAAATAAAAATATTAATACATGTTTATATTTAAAATAAATAATTAAAATTTAATTATTTAAATTTAATTAATCACTTTTTAAATAAGGATGAGGATGTTAAACTTGTTTTTAGTGATAAAATTGTGATTTTTAAAGAAACGCACAATAAATTTGATTTTTATTTTGTTACCGTTAAAAATAACTATTTGTTATTGTTAATTAAATACACCCATTTTTTATTTTGGAACTAAGTACACCCATTATTCTTGAATGAATGATATTGTCATTGATCTTTAATATTTGAAATAGCGTAAAGACATATCTCTCTTTCTAAGATTTTCTTATTATTTTTTAAATTTTAGATTTTTAATTGTATTTATATTAATAAATATGTGTAATATAAAAATCAATATAATTTAGTTTAATATTTTTTATTATACATATAACTTACTAAAATTTAAATCCAAAATTAAATTTATATATGAATAATAAAACCTTAAATAAAAATAAAGTACTTGAATAATTTAATAAAACAAATAAAAAACAACAATATGATTAACAAATACTTTGATATTATCATTCACAATATCATAGAGAAGACGATACACTTACACTGTAAATAATAACCCGATCAGAGACTATGACCATATTACTCAACAACTAAATATGGAGGAAGTTGAACACAAAATTAATTGTATTTCGATAGGATGAAGGTTTCTCGTGATAAGTACACATAATTTTCCAATTTTATAATTATATTTTTAATGTTTTATTATACTATATTTATTATAATTTTATACTCATTAATATAGTCATTTATAAAAAACATAAAATTTATAATATATAAGTTGATTATTTTATTTATTCATTTTGCGAAATATAACTCAAATATATATAAATAAAAATATTATTGTAAATATGGAAGAAATCAAATAACAATATAAAACATTTATATTGAAAATAAATATTAAATAGTTTATTTTTGCAAAATATAGCCGTTTGATCATTTTCAATATTTTCAGGTAACAGCTGTAAAGCTGTGAAGGGCAGCAGAGTCAGCAGAAAAGAAACGTCAATTAATCAATTGGCCCTTTGAATTTATTGAATTTACATTTCACTCTACCACACTACAAAAAAATAATTAATTTATAGGGGTATTATTTTTTCCCCACAACTTTGTACGGAGTTTGACTAGTGTTCTTATAGTTAGTGTTTTTTTAGGCCTTTGTTTACTTTGTCTTATTCATTCTACCATTTATATCGAATTTGTGTCGGGTATACTAGATATATACATTATCCGTATATGAATATTAAAATAAATTAAATTATAAAATATTCATTTTTTAAAAAAAAATCAAAATCCGACTCAACCTGCAAGATACACCACCCAACCTGGAAATAACCCGTACCGACCGATACATCCGAAATTTCCGGTATATCGGAAATTTAAAATACTGCATTTATCCCAAAAATCTAACATAATCAAATCAAATACATAATAACTTAAATTTCGGCATAACCCTAAATTTTGATCTACTAATAGTGTAAGTTTATATTATTATTCTTATTCATATAGTCTCACATATTAAGGGTTGTTATTGAATATTGATGAACTATGAAATTCATGTTTTAAATATCATCATATTGTTGTCTCTTTTTCTAACCTTCGTATGTACAAATTATATCTATCGATAATTTATCTAAGTATTTATGAACTAATGCACATATCAACTATTGCATGTAAATATATATATTGTATTAACTTTTATGATTATTGGTTTTCCAATTAGTAAATGAGTAATAAATTGTGTGATTCTTATTTTATTTCAAATCTCATTTTGTTAGAATAAACAAGTTGTTACTCTTAAGTTCTCTCGCAAGTTACTTTGAGAAAGACTTCGGGGAATGTCTTAAGATAAACAATGCATCTTGAAAATTATGTAGTTATAAGGTTATTAACATGATATTGTCCGGTGGTATTTATATCATTATGATACATCCAAAACTCGTCTGGTATAACTTAATGATATTTCGGTTTTCTATTATATTTTTGGTGTAATGTGATTTTAGGGGTAGTCTCGTAATTTGTTCATTCGTGTCCACATATAAGAATTCTAATAACGTTTTAAGCAATTTTAGATGATTCCGGTTGGAAATGACCCCAAAAGTATTTTCGTAATTTGACACTCGGAGAACTCGTAGGTGGTTTTTTGCGATATTTTAGGCTATTTTCTAAGTATTCGAAGATGAGGAACAAGTCAATGGTTTTTATGGTATTTTCTCGTCATTACATGTAATCAATGTTCGAGTATAATGCGTTTCGGAAAACCCAAAACATTACGATTCATATCTCGGTGAAATTGGACGTTCTGAGCAACTCGGGCCAAATTGACTATGATTAGGCTTTTGAACCCTAAATACATGACCTTAGGCCCCATAAAAGAGTTCGGACTCTTGACACGTATCTCAAATCAATGTTTTCACGTAAACTTGCATGGGGAATCATGAGAACTTGTACCCCAAGCAGTAGTCGCGAGTTTTTTTCCCAAAAGTCACGAGTTTGTGCTGAATCTTGAATTTGTATCCTATTTCATTTGTTACATAGTTTTTTATCTTATTCTACAGAGACCCGATCAAGTTTTGCGAGTTTTTGTACCATTCATGCCTACTTGTCGTGAGTTTTTGTCCCAATTGTGAGAACTTGTCATTATGAAGCCGATTGCATGGAATCGATCGTTTCTCAAACCGTATTCATTCGTATTCATAATATATCTTGATTGTACTTGTTGATTTATCATAGTAAAAACCAAGATAGAGTTTTGCTATTAAGATGAAGTAAGCTCACACATTATGGATATAATATCGTATATCTCCCATATTAATTGAATTTAAAATAATAAAAAAAATTGACTGATCAAGAGTAAATACCATAAAATATTTTTAAACAATATCATAACCTTAATGTTTGATAAAGTTTTATTAGTATACATTTTCTGAATTTAGTAAATTATGAGAGTTTGCAAAATGCAAACTAGTAATAGTAGGAGACACTGTTCTTAGTGTAGTCCGTTTAGTTAAAATGCTCAGATATTTAATAGAAATATTTTCTAAAAAATAATGAAAATATAATATTTAATCAAAATAGAAAACTAATTCACTAAATGATGGTTAATTTTGACTCATTTTAGGGTTTTGTGTTTTCAGGATGAAATTGATAATATTCAATATTTGAGGTATCTATCTTCAGAAGTCAGAATTTGGCGAATTTGATTTGATCGAGAAATAATAATTATTAGTACAGTAGGTTTGGGCCCAGAGTCCAGTTAGGTGTGAGTGTGGCCCACTTCTGGATCTGACGCAACAAGTACATGAAATGGCATGTCACGACGGTCGCGTGAGTCAAATTGATTACTATTATATTATAATAGAATTTTAATATTATTTTCCTTACAAAATAATAACCCCCAGTAAAAAGAAAAAATAGAATAAATAATCTCAAAATTTATTTTCTAAAATAAATGCTAATGTATGATTTTTTTAAATAGATTAGTATTTGTAGAAAACAATTTTAAAATAATGTAATAAATTGCAAAGCTTAGGCCATCCTCAATCATGTTCGTCCGAAAACTTCATTCTCTCATCCACATCAACTTTATCTCTGTACACATTATCATTCTTTAATTTATAAATAACTTTTCTTTTAACTATACAACAATGTCCGACACTTTTAATTTTATTTTTTTATACATTAAATATATAAATATTATAATATTATCAATAAAATTATTATATAAAATTATTATAATTTTTTATATTTTATAATTTTGTTTAATTTAGTTTTTTAAATTTTTTTAAAAAACAAAATGGGAGGAGAGAGAATGTATCGAACAAGACACACTCTCTCTCCTCCAAACGGAACAAATTTTGCCACGTTGATCGTCCAGTCAGATTGGACGGCCAACGATGAGGATGGTCTTATGCCTTCAAGTTTAATCTTATTTATGTTTAAAACTCACCCACTCTTTATTTGATATTGAATTTTGACCCCAAATATCCATAATTGTTATTTTAACCAAGTATATACTCATTTTTCAAGTTATTTTTATCCAAATCATTATTTTTAACGCATACAAAAAAAATAGTGTTGTATTTATTGCTAAAAATCACGATTTACCACAATTATGATTTGTAAAATGACTAAATTGCCCTCATTTTATATAACAATATATAAATATCCACAAATTTACCAAACAAGATTATGAGCCACAGAACCAGCAACAGTAACAGCTGCATAAGAAGCAGAAATAATTATACCCAATTGACAGATCCTACAAAAATGGTGAAATTTGAAAATGAAAACGAGGTTTTGTGGTCCAAAACTGCAAGGCAGCAAAGGCAGTTTAGTTGATGTGGTTTTGCTTTGATTGCATTTGTCTCTTGACTGGGGCACAATGATCAGAAAACAAGATAAGCTTCACTCTAAAAAGACTGAATTTCTGCTTTCAAAAGTAAAGAAAATAAGACATACCACCAACTCTAGTTGATTTCCCAATAGCTTTCCCTTGGGTTGCCTCAATGGAATGAAACCTAGATAGCCCAATACTCACATTCATAAAGAGCAAAAATGTAACTCAAATATGGCCAAATATGAAAAGAGGGCATTTCGGAGAAACTTGTGCATCTGAGATTCCCACTAGATCAAATAGGTGAAGCATCTTCAGGAGCACCCCAGTTCAGCATAAGAAATGCAGCACAACGAAGATACACAATGGATAACTCAACTACAATTTATAGATCAGGAAATAAGGGAGGTGACGAAGGAATCTATGATTCATCATCTGATCCCTCTTTTGTAACAAAGTCTAGTTCATCTTCAGGTTTACGAATCCTCTTCGGTAAAGCATCCTTGTTAGTAATGGAAATTTGGGGAAGGAAGGATCCAGAATCATCAACAATGTAGTTGGAAAAGGACTCGGGAAGCTCATGAATCAATGTTTTAATGGATATTGACCTAAAATTTGGATACCATTCTTGAATCTGACAATAGTTTATGTCTTCTTCATTCATTAGAACAGCAAAGAATCACCTCCTATGAATGATAATTGTAGTTATAGATATAAAAAAGATCATTTCAGCATCTGGAACATAAACAAAACAAAACAAAACAAAATATTCCCACAAGACAAGAAAAAAGATTACATGTATTCACGGCAAATTAATGAAAAACATTGAACGTGAATTGCAAAACAGAATCATATACACATTTCAAGCCAGCTTCGATGGGTAAGAAAAATATTTTGATTAACTTACCTTACAACAAGATTGATCACTCCAAAAATTAACCCATATAACTTAAAAAGACAACATCAGTAAAATAAGAAAAGCAAGACAGACAGAAAGATACACGCACAAAGATAACCCCTAAATAACAGAGGAACAAAGGCAGAGAAGATTTGATCACCTGAATTTCCTCCCAAAATTCATTAATTCAAAACTTGCTTCCGAAATTACAGTTTGTCCAATTACACGTGTGCGCCACAACCTTCCACCGGAATTCGCCAAAATCCCCCCTGGTTCACAGCAACGGATTCCAGAATTTCTGTTTGATTGATCTATCTGCGTATTGTCTTTATTTGGCTTGAACAAGCCCAGTAATTGTATATCAGCCTCTCAAATTGGGCTCAATTGGCCCATCTAATTTCTACCTCATCCCATTTTATTTACTTGGGATTTTCAGTTGTCCGGATGTCCAAATTCGGCTATTTTGGTCCAATTTTACTATTGAAAATAATTGTAAGCTGACGTGGAATATGTGGGATTTATGAATTTTTGAATTCGAATGGAGCTTTGTCTATTTCAAATGTAATTCAACCTTTAAAAATGTTTGATTCGATTTATTTTGCTTGCATCCTATATAATTAAAATAATCATGATAATACATGTTATTATATATATTGTCTTGTTTTTAACACTAATCTAAGTAGCCTAATTGGTTCTTAGTAAGTTGAAAATATGTAAGGTTATGGGTATTATCTTTGTTAACCACAAATAAATTATATTTTAATTTAAAAAATATACATTAGCTGACATGGCATCACCGGCGGCTACGTGAATAACATCAACGTTCCATGTTACAAAAGTATTCATATTACTTGATCATAGCCATATAAATATATAAATAATATAATACATATTTTCGCCGGTCAAAAGAAACGTGATTTCATTTTCTCAAATAAAAACGTGTAGAAGACTGGAAGCTTCCTAGAATTTTTTTCTTTATAATAATTTGTTTATTATATTTATTAATCATTACGTTAAATGATTTTGTTTGTTAATTTACATATTATAACTCCATTAATTTTTTTACTCCAATTGCCTTAAAATAAAAATTGTCCTAAAATAAACAACTTTAAAAAGGCGGCTAACGGCTATATAGTCCATTAGTAATAAATTCGCATACGTGTTTGTTAAAAATATTTTAAAAAATAAATTGCAGATGAGATGATAGAGCATGCATTTATATGCATTTAAATTGTCGGAAGCCCCACTTAACGAGGGCAATCAGTACTTTCCCTTTTTCTACCTATTTGTTTAATAAACTAATTATTATTATTTTTTCTAAATAATTGTTTACTTTTAATAAGCTCCACATTAAATCATTAATAATATCAGCTTATTTTACTATAATATATTTTAAATCAATTCTCATTACGATTTGTAAATTTAAATTATGATAAATTAATTAAAGTTCAAAATATGTGGGATTGAAAATTAAGAGGGCAACAGAATTAAGAGGCTGTTCCCTAAAATATTGTTATATACATTGAATAGTCACTACCTGTACAACTTTTCACGTGCCCAAAAGTAGCACTGGCTGGCTATCTTGACTTTATCTAGGAATTAATTAATATCAAATACAATATTATTTATATATTTAAAATAAGGTAAAAATTATACAGAATTAATTAAATAAACCATACTTATCCCACCCAATATGGCGCATTTGTGATAATAGATAAACCCGATCCGGACAACCCGACCTGATGTAACTTGTGTATATTTTTAAAACAATCTGAACTGCAAACTGATTTGCCCGTACAGTACAGATAGGGTAATCACTGAGTGAGTTTTTTACATGTGTCACTAAAATAAATGTAAAAAGTATAGCACTAATTTTTTATATAGTAATTTTCCATTCATTTTTGTTTTGTCATTGATTAAATTTGTTTTACAAATTTGTTTTACATAGTTTTTTTGGTAGCTCGATTTTTATAATTATATAAATCGAGCTACCATTTTTTTATATCGAAAAAGCATTAAAAACAACAATTAAAAATAAAATAAAAAATTGTAGCTCAGTTTCTATAATTATAGAAACCAAACTACTAAAAAAACTACAACAAAAACTGCAAATCAGTGCTATATTCAAAATAATTATTTCGTTTAAGTATTTTTAAAAAAAAAATAATAATATTTTTTAACATTTTAACAGTTTACACGGTTATCCAAAACAAAAAACTCGGTAATCACGTATGTGGGCCAATTTATTTAATTTATTACGATTTTGATGTAACGGAAATAATTTGTAAATGAGTAGGAAAAAAATAATTTAACTATTAATTATTATGATAGGCTAAATAATTTAACTATTAACTATTAATTATTATAATAGTTAAATATCTGAGTTAGGCACCGAACTGTGAGAATGAAAGCTAAGTTTTAACATAAAAGAAATATTATTAAAATCGTACAGAACAATTGATACATTCGTGAACATGTCAATTATTATCCGAATCCAGAAGTGGGCGATTTTTAATTTTGCAGTTCTATCATCTTATAAACAAAAAAACCATTGTTTATTAGCAAATATCAACAAATGGATGGAGTGTGCTCCAAATGATAACTATTTAACAAACAATTGAAAATAAAATATTAAGAAAATAAAGCACAAAAGTGAACATAATTAGATAAAATATTAAATATTTAGAAATAAAATTATTATAAAACATTAAATTATATATTATATAATTTATACTTAAATTTTGTGTTTACAATCTCTAAACATCAATATTATACTAATTGGATATGAATATAGAATATTGAAGTGATAATTGTTTATAAAAACTTGATGTCCAATCAAATTTGGGTTAGATGAGTGTTAAATATCTAATCTTTTTAATTGTCATTCTTTTTGTTGTGGCATGGGGCGAGGGGACGCAATGCCTGGTATTAATTGGACAAAACTATTGATGATGAAAGTGACTATGTTGCACCATGGGGGCACACGCTAAAGCGATAGATATATATATTTAAATATTTAATATGGGTGTTTGCCCATAACCCCAATTTAATATGTAAATGACATATTTTTCAAGTTATGAAATTATAAATATAGTACATTTTTAAAGCAAAAATATGTATTTGTTGTCTTTCAACTTCAATTAAATGTAAATTATACACTTAAGTTTCTAATACCGTTTATCATTGCACTTTAATGAACTCGTAAATTTTTAATATTTCATTCACAATTCTTGAATATCAAGGGTAATTTTTGTATGATTTTTCAAACGTGTCTTATTTGTGTATTTTGTTATGAGTTTTCAAACGGTTTTTAACTTACGGAAAATCGGGTGCTATAATGTCATGGTTTTCAAACGGTTTTCAATTTATTAATAAATTTATGTGTCATTCTTGCAATTTCGTAAGTTGGATGATATGTCTTTTACGCAACTCCTAAGTTGGGGGCTAATTATACAATTTTCTCGTATTTAATGTATTATTTTCTTATACTTAGATCATAATAATTGCAGGAAAAAATAATATAGACTTGTCTTTTTAATTTTGGTAGGAAAAGTAATTTCATAATTAAGTCTACTCTAACATTCTTTATAGGCCCTGTATTTGTCTGGTAAAATTTGAACATATTATTTTATTCCGTAAATTACTATTCTTATGATTCCTTTTTAAATATACCAAAAGTCGTCTGGTTCGTTAAGAAACGAACTCGATTGTAATTTATTTGTGGTGAGAAAACGATTGAATGATGTAAATAAAGAAATAGACAAGGTAATTTAGAGTGGAAAACCCCGGGAAATGGGGAAAAAACCACTTGACTAAGAGCATGAAAATCTCTTAGTCGATTTACTGATCAAACAATAGTTTATTACAAAATATACAAGAGGCTTATGAAAATAACGAGGAGAAAGTAAGCGATAAGAATTCCGATAGAGTAACATCCTATTCTTATGCGTCCAGAAGGTCATGCTTATTCCGTCGTTAAACTTTATATTTATAGAGCTGAGGGCGTGTGTAATCCACGCCCTGTAACTATTTCTGACAAGTTTGTTAAAGGTTGTTGTCGCACGATGTAAAACGTGGCTGGGACCGAAGCATGGTTTGCGTGGCCCGGCCCGAAGCGTGGTAAACGTGTAGAGGCCCGGAGCGTGGACACGTGGACCATAACCGTTTGAACCGAATCGTCGAGGTCACCTATCGAACGCTATTTATTTCATCAAGTCAAGCTTCGGTCATAAAACGTGGAACATCGGGATAGTTATCTCAAATATGTTAAGCTGAGGACTTCGGACCTCGGACCGCACGAGTTCGCCTTTTGTTATCTGGGTCGACCCAATCATAATTGGGTATTAACCATTCCAGGGTACCCGGTCATAGAATTCTCATGAACTATATTATTCATTTATTTGTTATTAGGGTTTTATTCGATCCGAACGAACCGAACTTGTCGTGTTCATGTTCGTTCATATTTTTATTCGAATATGTTATAATCGTTCATATTATATTCGAACGCTAAAATATGTTCGAACATTGTTCAAACTATTAAGTAAATCTTCATGTTCGTTCAAATAGCTTGTTCAGAAATTGTTCGTATGATTTGCTCGAACATGTTTGTACTATTTATGCGTATTTCACCAAAAAAATCAAAATTTGTTATTTTACAAATAAAATCACAAAAAATAAATGTATTGAAGAAATAATCAAATAATTATATTTCATAAAGCAAAGAAAATGATTATCACACTAATAACATAAGAAAGTTTTATAGATGTTTTAAAACTTAAAAACTATAATAATATATTAGTATAAAAATTAATTAAAATAATATATTTGTTCACGACATTCGTATTTGTTCACAAAAATGTAATTGTTCGTTTAAATTATAAACGAACAAAAAATGAAGTTCTAACAATGTTTATATTTGTATTCGAACGGACGAATACGATCACATACGAAACGAACACATATTATTCACGAATTGTTCGGTTAATGTAAGAGTCATATTTGTTATTATATATTTTTTGGCATACAACTTAACTAAATTGCACATAAATTTCTTATTTTATTACTATTGTTTAAAAAATATAAATATTATATTTAAAAATTATTCATACACGTGTGCACCCGTAATCTCACATTGCGTTATGTTATTAATAAATTCAAAGCTAATTTTTTATAATATAAGGTGAATACTACAACTGGAGATTTTGAGGATGGGATTTTGATTTTGTGTAAATTGGGGGGTTGTTTTGAAATATTGAAAATAATAAGGAGGACATGTGGAAATATTAGGTTATGAGAGTTTCTAACTTATCCCCACATTGCAATTTTGGGAAGCGCAGCGGTCTTTTACAATCCTTCAATAAACTAGACAACCTCATTAATATTTCAACCGTAATGTTACACATTAAATTTTTATATGATGCTTTGAATTTGAATCATAACATGAATTTGTTGGTTTTTTGTATTTTTATATATATCCTTGTACATTTTGATAATTGTTTTATTATCTACATATTTTTAATGTTTTTTTATCAAAATTAATATTAACGTTAAAAAAATTTAATTTTATATTAATTATGAATTTATTAAGTATAGTATTTTTAGAAAAAAATAATTAGGGAATCTCTAAAAGAATGAGAAATCAATGGTTAAAATAGAATAGCTTTTGATAAAAAAGACGTGATTTAATATAAATTTAGATAAATAAATATAATAAATTGTAAAAAAATGTAAATTTAATTAAAGTGAGCATTCGATACCAAATATTAAACCAAAACAAAAATTGAAATATCAAATTATGAACATAATTGAATACCAATTCAAATCCAATATTTTTTTGGTACTGAATTGTAATTTTGGTATTTTGTTATTGATATCAAAATACCGAAATTAAAAGTAATTATAAAAAAATAATCAAGAATATCTCATAAATATCTTAAATCAATTAAATAAAAAAATATCTTAAAAAATACAAGCATTAGGTAATAAAATAATATTCAATTCTTCTAATTTATACTAAATATAAGTGTATAATGTTATAAAGTTAGGGATGCAAATACGAAATGACTCATTATAAAATAAATGAGAAATTAATAGTTTAGTAATGTTGAATCAAAATTACAATTTTTAAACTTATCTTGCTAGTATTGATTTTATTCAATAACATAAGAATGTAATCTGCACAGTCAATTTTGAGTATATATTAGTATTTCCAAACTTTTCGAATTCAAAAAACTTCTAAAATTAGTCTATCTTTTAGATATCCATGTATCAAATAAAAATCATAATACTATAATAATAATTAAATAAAAATTCTTAAAATATATACCGATTATAAATACAGATTCAGAAGCAAGTATGGCCTAAAAATACTTCAAATATATTCGCATGAAGAAAATACCATACAAATATCTTTCCAATATTTCATAATATTAAATTTTGATATCAATGATTAAATTATTCATGGTTCACTATAAAATGTTAAAATATATAAATATTCAATAAACTAATTTGATATTCGGTATATACCGAATTTTTATTATTTTTATTAAATATCAAACCAAATTTTATAATTTTATAAAATTTAATATTAAAACAAATATCAATTATCAAATATTAAATATCACAATAATAAAATTTCGATATAATTTTGATCAACTATAGTTATTTGAACTTACATTTTCAAAAGGGCCCATAGGTCTCCAAAATCCATGGCTTAGTAAGGTTGTCTGGGGCCACTTTGTCCCGTTATTGCCCTACATTGTTTATTTACGAGATTGCCCATTCCGTTTGGTTTTTGAACTATTTTATTCACGTTTTGGATTTGCTTCCTTCAAACTGGTCCCCACCATGACGCACCACGTGATGTGGCAAAATGTGCCGCCTTGGTTTCAGTCTTTTTTGTATATATATAGATATCCCGGAGCCTTGAACTCTTCGTTCTCATACAACGCCTTCTCTGAAACTCGTACTTAATTTCTGTAATGGCTGTTGAGTCCATCCTAGCGTCCTCTCCGTTTGGTCCTCCTGCCTGCGAAAAAGACGCGAAAGCGTTTAAGCTGATTGAGGACTTGACTAGGAACACCGATGTTGTTCAACAAGAGGTATTGGCTCGAATTCTGGCTCAAAACATGGAGACGGAGTATCTACGGAGATTCAGCATGAACGGCGCTGTTGATCGTGAGACGTTCAAATTGAAAATTCCGATGGTTACTTACGAAGATCTGCAGCCTTTGATTCAGAGAATCGCCAATGGAGATCGATCTCCGATTCTGACTTCTCATCCAATATCTGAATTTCTCACAAGGTATTTGATTATCAGTTTTATGTATTCTGTTGAAGGTAATTGAGTAATAGTATTCATTTTGGGGATTTTCTACCAGTTCTGGAACTTCAGCCGGTGAGAGAAAACTGATGCCGACGATTAAAGAAGAATTCGACCGTAGGCAGATTCTTTACAGCCTTCTTCAACCAGTGATGAACTTGTGAGTAGAAAATCAATTTGGTAATGGAAAATTTGTAACCTAATCGATGATGCATGCTTTTTGAATGGACCAGGCACGTCAAGGGGCTAGAAAAAGGTAAGGGGCTTTACTTCTTGTTCATCAAGTCTGAGACCAAGACTCCGAGTGGCCTTCTGGCTCGACCTGTTCTCACAAGCTACTATAAGAGCGACCATTTCAAGAACCGTCCGTACGACCCGTTCAACGTTTACACCAGCCCAAATGAGGCTATCCTCTGTCCCGACTCTTTCCAAAGCATGTATACTCAAATGCTCTGTGGTCTTTACGAGCGCAACCAAGTCCTCCGCATCGGAGCAGTATTTGCCTCCGGTCTCCTCCGAGCTATACGGTTCCTTCAGCTTAATTGGCCGCAGCTTACTCACGATATAAGAACTGGCTCTCTATCAACGGAGATAACAGACAAATCAATCCGTGAATGCATGAGCCGTATCCTCCGGCCTATTCCTGAACTCGCAGATGTCATTGTCAGAGAATGCTCCATTGATAACTGGGAAGGAATTATTACCAGGATTTGGCCCACCGCGAAATATCTTGATGTGATCGTCACCGGCGCTATGGCGCAATATATTCCCATTTTGGATTTCTACAGCGGCGGATTACCTAAGGCATGTACGATGTACGCCTCATCTGAGTGCTACTTTGGGCTCAATCTCAACCCCATGTGCCACCCCTCTGACGTCTGTTACACCATTATGCCGAACATGGCGTACTTCGAATTCCTTCCACTTGACGGCAAATCCAACGAGCCCACGCTGCTCGTCGACCTCGCTGACGTCGAGATCGGCAAGGAGTACGAGCTCGTCGTAACAACATATGCTGGTCTTTACAGATACAGAGTCGGCGATATTCTCCGAGTCGCCGGATTTCACAACACTGCGCCGCAGTTCCAGTTCGTCCGTCGTAAGAACGTTCTCTTAAGCATCGACGCAGACAAAACCGACGAGGCAGAACTCCAGGCCGCAGTCGATAAAGCTTCACTGTTTCTCAAGGAATCCAAAGCCACCGTGGCGGAGTACACCAGTTACGCGAATACCAAAACCATCCCTGGTCACTACGTTATCTACTGGGAACTGCTTGCTAAAGATTCATCAATCTTGCCAACCAATGAAGTTCTTGAGAAATGTTGCTTAGCCATGGAAGAATCTCTGAACTCCGTGTACCGTCAGTGCCGAGTCGCCGACGGGTCAATCGGACCACTTGAGATCCGCGTCTTGAGAAACGGGACGTTCGAAGAGCTTATGGACTACGCCATCTCTAGAGGCGCGTCGATTAATCAATACAAGGTGCCAAGATGTGTTACCTTCGCTCCGATTCTAGAGCTCCTCGACGCACGTGTGGTGTCCGCCCATCTTAGTCCGTCGTTGCCTAAATGGTCGCCGGAGCGGCGCGTGTGAATGAATTGAGTTACCAGTGAAACGGCAATGGTTGTATTTACTTTCCCATAAATGGGGTTAGGCTGTAACATTTTGTTAAACCAGTTGGAACCCATTATTCTTAAGAAACCAAAAAGTAAAATTAGATATCATGTCAAATATTCATATGGGTCGGTCTCCTTTTCTTGGGAATTTCTCAATGCGTATTTTATTTCCTAAATTTTGATTTGAACATAATAATATTAATGCTGGGTACATTCATTGTTTCAAATATAGACTTTGATTGAAAATATGATATCTAAATATGAATAATTATAATTTCGAATTTCAACCTTTCTCCAAATCTTATCACTTCATAAATTTAGACTTACAAATTGAAATTATCCGTAACATTAATAATAAAGATTTGAAACAACATAACTAATATACTATGTTAAAATTACAAATATTGATCAAGAAAAACAATGAGAAAAGTATTAATAATTGGAACTTGAAGTATGAGTGAAAATGTTATGAAATGAATGTAATAAAACAAGATATCCAAACCAGGAGACGACATACACGTGGCCTTTACTAAAACTGGTCCAGACCACTTCCCATTGTCTTATTCCAGAGCACTACTAAATCAGTTACTGCATTTTGATCCTTGTCCGTCCGTACAATTGTTTCTCTTTCTCCACATCAACTTTCTCTCTGTACACATCATCATTCTTAATTTTTAATATTAATATCAATACTTTTATATATAACTTTCCTCTCATCCCTGCATCAATGTCCGGACACTTATATTTTTTATTTTTTTGTATTACATGTTTTTTTATGTAAATACGAATCTGGTAATCGAAAGTTACTAAATTGATAGGTATTTAATTCGGTTTTGGTTATTAAAATCATAATTAAAAATCATTTAATCGAATCGATTAAAACATATAAATCAATAAAATGATCGTTTTTTCACATCTAATATATAACAATCATAATATTATCGATAAAATTATTATATTATACATATTTATATTTTATAATTATTTAAAAATAATTTTTAAAATTTTTTTTAAAAAAAATAAAGGAAAGAGAATGTCCCAACGGAGACACTCTCTCTCCTCGGAGACACATGGAAAATCTCATGTGATTGGGTGATCACCGTTGCAGATATCCTTATCGCGGCACGCAATCTTTTTCTTGTGCATCACCTCTTCCCGTGTACAAAACCTCGGGCATGACACGTATCATAGTAATCGTCTACGTATTTGACCCAACAAAATCAATATTGTCATTAACCTGACCTTACCTTCTTAGTTGCCAATGAAAAAGGTCGTGGGGGCATAAATAAGAATTATAAATAACGCTGAAAAAGTAATTGGGCTGGGCTAGGCGTTTAATATGTAACGTCACGGCCCAATTTAATCTGAATAAAATAATGGCATATTCAAGAGTGTTGTTCCTAGTACGAATGTCAATATGATTTACCCGTCAGATAATCGATCCAATAAGGTGGATTTGAATGAATAAATGTGTAGCTGTTTAAAAATAACTACATGTTTTACATGAGAAGAGTAACATTTTTAGTAATATTGGATCGTTTGTTTTACATGAGATGGGTTGATTCAAATTTGAATCAATTTTAGTCTTTGATTCAAAAAAAGTTCAATTAAATACATTAAATTTGATGTATATTATAAATTTTAGTTCAAAATTAAATATCCATATTATTAGCTGAATTTTTTAATGTACTGCAAGTGAATATAAATATTTAATTTACCCGAATCAAGAAGATTACTTGGTATTTTGTAATGAAGAATGATGAGTTTGGTCATTGCACGCAACTACACTGCATTCCAATATCCCTTGCTTCACTATTTCACCAAAGTACCAAAACTTAATGTTAAGGGGAAAAGTATAGTCCCTAATCCCTATTCCAATTCATAAAATTAATTACATTGAACAAATTATATAAAAAAATATATGATATGCTCTACAATACGCATAAATGAAATAATATTAATTTGAATTCCAAAGTTTTGGTGGGGAGGAAATGAATGAAAGAATAGAGATTTACATACATTATTTGTTTTTTATTCAATTTCATATGTTGTCCTAAATACCAAATTAGATTCTAATTCTGTGAACGAATCAACGACGGCGGCGGCGGCAGAGCACTTTCAACTTCTTCATCGCACTGCAAATCCGGAGACGCCGCTTTGTTCAGGTCGAAGTTCCTCGGAGCGGGAGAGTTATTACTGTGTGCGTTATTACCGGTAGACGAAGTGGTGCGGCTTTTTGCAGTTCCACCGCCGACAACGCCTTCGTAGTGTTTGCGTTTATGCCCGCCGAGAGCTTGTCCTGTAGGGAAACACTTTTTGCAGATGGAGCATTCGTGGATTTTTCCGCTTTGACTTGGAGACGAGACGCTAGTATTATTCAACGCTGTTGCTGTTACTGTTACGCCGATTAATGAAGCGGTAGGCTGCGGAGGCTTAGATCGGTGGCTGGCTTTATGTCCGCCGAGCGCTTGGTATGAAGAAAACGCTCTATCGCATACAGTGCACTTGTATGAATCGTTGATTACCGGAAGCGCGATCGTTGAAGAGTGGCTATCACCGGCGCGACCACGAGCAAGCATAACAAGACATAAGGCAAGATACTCCTCCTCCGACATAGATTCATAATCACATCTCTGCCTTTTCGACCGCTCCGATTTCATCCAAGATTCTCCAATATCTTCAAGTCTGCGCGTAATCTTAGCCGTCGGCGGCACCGCCATGGAAGAATCGAGTGCTTCGAGAGCCATGAGAGGGAGAGTTCAGTGAATTGGGTCCTGAATTCAGTTAATCGGGTCCTTTGAGTGAGAGAGTAACCCGGTGGGGCGATGGATTTATATAGTGAACAGAATCCGAAGTCGGTGAGGCTAGGAGTTGCGTAGGAAATGACGGTGGAGGAGTTGTGTAAGTCTTAAAATAATAATAATATATTATTATATTTATTATATATAGAAATTGGATTGCCTTTGCCGTGTTGATTAACAAGGCAACTCGGAAACTTCATCGGGGGGTAAGGTAAAGTAAGCAGACTTCGTGGATGGGGAAACGCGTGGACGCATTCATCTATTGACACGTAATGGTGACGCGTGGCAAGTGTTAGTTGGTTCAAGTTGAAGAAGTCTCAAATTAAAACTTCTCATTGAGCTGTACGCTTTAGGGAAATTTCTGACACGTAAATTATTTCTATTTCCCACGTGGTAAACGTTTATGGTTTGTGTTCTAAACAGTAAACTGTATTTCCCACTGAAGATTTTAACCATGCCTTTTAATTTTTTCTTCGTTGTCTTTTATGGAGTAAATTTCTAAGTGTACGTGAAAAGAAACCTGGCCCAATTCAGGATTGGGTCGATTAATATAATATTTAAATCACTGGCCTAGTACCAGGCCCATCTTTCGCACCCATCTATAAACCAATTATTCACAATATTTGTTTAGAAAAATGTCGTATTCAATTATCATTCGTTAAATGTATATTTAATTCCCAAAACCTTAAGATTTAAATAAATTTGTTTTCAAAGTTGGCAAATTTTCTCAAATTAGATACCCAATATTACAAAATTCATTCCTAAAATTTGGTTGAACAACTCAATTTCCAAAATTAAATTTTTTTATAATCAATTACGTCATACACATTAAAATATATGGATTTGTTTTACAAAATATGTGGATTCGTTTTGTCATTTTCATACTTTATGGATTAGAATTGTTATACTTATAAACTTTAAGGATAAAAATGGTGGATTACCCATTTTTTATAAATTTTTTGCATTTGAATATATTTGAATTTGTTTATACAAAATTAAGAATGCTGATAATATATATTAGTATATTAATGATATATCGTGAACTAGAGTTTTACATTGTCTCCATTAAAATTCTTGTTCTTTGCTTTTTCAAGTCGATGGAATTTAAATAAATATTTGGTTCGCTTTGGGTTGAATAGATTTATTGCAAAAAAAAACGAATAAAATTAAATTATTTAAATGCAATTTCCAAAATTTTAATAATTGTCCGCTATATGAAATATTGATAAACTGGCATGATGAAGTTTAAATTTATTGGGATCAATTTTAAAAATATATAAAAAAATATGGTGGAAACTAAAAATGCAATTTCATCCAACAAAACAATATAATTGGGGATTACATAATAACCCTAATAAATAAATGTAATCCCATTTAAGTATCAAATTATTTGCAAGTTGCCACGTGGGTCGATCCTCTTACTCCACAGCTACTAGAAACAGGCGTCAAGTAAACAACAACAGCAAAGAGCAGCCAAACTGCAAAACCACAAAATTCAATACAAAATTCAATTACGTTTAAATTGGGCCTGAATTTTCCCAAAGCCCAAATAAAAAGAACGACAAGCCCAATTTCATTTTTCAGCCCATATATCTCTAAGAAAAGAAGCTAAAAACTGGGAGATCTACATCGGAAACCGTACCATCCTTCCATGAAACCGCCGCCGCTGGCGTTCTGCTGCTGCTGTGGCGGAGGGGGAGGATATGGCTGTGGGTAAGGCATCGGAGGGTACGGCATTGGTGGGTACGGCTGGTAGGCTTGTGGATAACCCTGCGGCGGGTAAGCCGGTTGTGGATACGCGGCGTCCTTAGGAAATCCCTCCACCGGATATCCTACAAATCAAAAGGGTTAATGACTGAATCGCCTAATCATAATAATTTAAAGACGAAGAAAAAAGAGGAATCAGCATTCACCTTGAGGCGGGGGAACGGCGACCGGAGGTTGATTGTAGTAACTCATAATATTCCGTCTGCCTTCTTTTCCGACAAAACTCACTCTCCGCTTTCAGTTTGTTTCTTCCCTTAACTGACTCACCCTTCCTTTTAACTTGTATATAATTTCATTTTTAATCATCATATTAAATAGTAAACCTTATTTAATATAAAAATATTGGAAATTAAGGGTTAATAATAAGTTTGTTTGGGTTGGCGTTAGAAACTCAAGTAAGTTCAACGTAATTTTCCAAAACGTGATTTTTAAAAAATAAGTTAAATTGCGGTGCGTTCACCCTTATTTTTCTGCGTTTGGGCCACCGTTGTTAATAACAGCTACCATTCCAACTCGATTTTGTAAAAGACTGAAATATCCTTATTAGTAATATATATTACTTAATGTTTTCATTATATTACATTTATCACATATTTTTATATCGGTGTAATACCGACCGATATCGCCTAATATCATGTTACTATCGGATCTCGATTTTTCTCTAACAATAAAAAATAATAAAATATTATTCAATGTTTGCATACAAGATGGTATACCATCAAATTTATGGAAGTATCGATATTTTTTTTCTACAGCCCGTTACCAGATATTAGGGTTGATATCAGAGTTTTACATGGTCTGACCCTAAAAAATTATTATTTTTTTAAAAATAAATTAAAAAAAAGGGTACCGCCCAGTATACCAGTCGTACCGCTCATATCACTCTGGATCGATACAGAATTTTGGACTGGTATGAAAACATCGATATTATTATTTTAATTTTTTTTAAAGTTAAAAAAAATAAAAAATGATACCGACCGACATACCACTGTCTTAACCAATATGAAAATTTTATATTTATCTCTCGTTATCAAACTTTTCAGGTTAGACCAATGTTTTCATACTGACCGGTATACATCCGATATACCTGTGGGTATGGCGAATAACGGGTGGCACCGATATTTCGACAGGTATCTGGTTTTCTGGTCTGAACCCGAGTTTTTCGAGTCGACCAGGAAAAAAATAAAATAAAATATTTTTGTTTAATAAAAAAATAAAATTCGTACATGCCGTACCGATCCGGACCGAAACAGTAAGCTGGACCGGTATGAAAACATTGGATTACACTATCATTTTCTTGAGGGTAAATATGTATTTTTACTAAAATCACATTCATCATACAGCTTTTTTTACAAAACAAATTTTAAAATGATGTTATTATTAATGCGTTCAACTCACCACAGTTTATCTCACCACACCTCACGGCACTTTCTTAACGCTGTACCAAACAAGTCCAATGAAAAATATCTACATTTTGTACTGATTTTATTTAAATAAAATTAAAAATAAAGATGTCGTTACTACGTGTGTTATTATTATATGATACAATATAAAAAATAATGATAAATTATCTTGTACATTAAAGAATTTGTATAAAACACTAAACTAAATTAAATAATAAATATACCAATTTATAAAATGTAGCTGTCACTATATTTAAAAAGTGAAAAAATAATGCCATTTATTTGATGAAATTTGGTTTAATTTTATGGGCTACTAACAAATTTGTTTTGGTAATTTTGATTATCAAAGTTTTATTATTATATCAATTATGATATTCAAAGTATGAGCCCCAAAAGTTAATTTGTGTGATATAATTAATCTCAAATTTTAAATATATAATTTGCTAAATATTACAAATTTAAAAGAATAAATTTGTAAAATCTTAAAGTTTGTGGTTTCCGGGTAACGTTGGGATTACATAACCAGATGAAGAATAGAAATTAAAAGATATAAGAATAAATATAAGTTGATTGTTTGATTTGTTGAATTATTTTTTTCTTAACTGAAAAATGATTTATGTATGTTATCCTAAGTCTAGTTTTATTTATAGCATAAAATAAAAACACCAAGATTTTTTTTGTGGTATCCAATCATGATTCTTGGTTTAGAATCGTTCGTATCGGCAATCTACTATCCAACCCTGCGTTATTTTCACTAATTAGCAAATTGAAATGTTCATACACACAGAAATTTCAATGTCACGCTAATCATAAACAAATAATACACGTAATCGAAATAAACGTAAAGCTAAGGGTTAGAATTGCTCAGTATTTTTCTCCCGAAACTTTAACACATACAGACACTCTTATCTGAGGGTTTTGAACACTGGAGAATTCTGAAAATTTTATGTTCAACGGAACCACAAAATTTCCACCGTTCCTTTCGTTTTCCTGCACACTTGATACGCAATCTAGTAATAACAATGCATAAATCTCAATTTACCGTAACTTTACCTCTTTACTTCAAATATCAGTTTGAAATAAAATCAAATGAATAACTTTCAAGAATCGGTTGATACAAGGTATACACAAATCTTGAGACAACAAAGGTTTACTTTCGTAAATACAAGGAACTTCCGAACCGTATAAATCTGGAGATTTGTTAAAGCAAGAGTTATCAAATTTCACAAACTAAGCAAGGATAACGGCAATCAGTGTGTTAATCTTTGAACCGAAGGGCAAAACCACTCAAGAACTAAAGAATCGCCTCAAGAATCGCACAACCGCAAGCTAAGAATTCTAAAATGATGTTCTGCGCACACTCAACACTCCACAACAATCAGAGATCTTGGTCATTTAATAATGGGCCAAACAATTTTAATTTTAATCCAAAGTTAATTATAGCCCAATAATCATAGCCCAAGTAATAACTGGCCCAATTATGAATTTCCGATTTGCACATAATCACATTCAACATGATCAAGGTCATGTTTTCCATCAGAATTCTTACACTAATATAAATTGATACCGACAAACTCTCTTCTTCGTTAATAACTATGATACTGGTACCGACAGTACAGTTGATTGATTTATGAGAAAATAAATTGCTTTTATCTTTTATTTTTATCTTCAAACTTACAATTTACATTTTGGTGAATTTTGGTAAAATTGATTTTATAGGGCATTAGATTGATTTTAGGCATATTTGGAAGTTTAAGTTAAAAATATGAAAACTATTATTACAAAATAAATATGAAATACTAATTAGGGAAAGGGAAATAACAAAATTATTGACCTCTAAATTTGATACAATCTTATTACTAGAGTGGGAATTTAGAAAACCATCTATCCAACATCTCATAGCATTCCCTGGGATTGTATTCGGGAGCCGTATGCCCCGCACCCTATAACATATAGACATACAAAGTTTAATGTTTAGAAAAATGGATGAAAATAATTACCTTAACGGTGGCAAATGTGAGCAGAGTTTCTTTGTTATTGTATGTCATTGTGTACCCTGCAACTTGGCCAAAGACGATCCAAGGGCGCCAATCATGGGTGAGAGTGAGATTGAGGTCACGAATCCATCGCAAAGTGCTTGTAAATGGCACACCCAAGTCATGATCTCCACTGAAGAAACAAACACATTTTAGTTGCTTAAATAAAAAATATTGAAACTTGATTTTCTTCTTACCTATAAACCAATGACTCATAACCTTGATCACTAAGGAACATGTTCATTTTGTGCAGAGTTATTACATTTGAATTATGGGCATCGGCCACGTCTCGGTTAAACCTTCTCCAGTAATTAGAAGTACCCTGGATTCCCATTATTATATAGCTTCAACAGAAAAACAAATTGATTATTGAAGAATAAGAAGAAGATATACATTTCGAACACCAAGAGCTTCCTGAACCGTTGGATCATTTGCCCAAATATACGAAGCCAGGTAGGATTGACTCTATAAACATTCAAGAGATATGTTATGAAGGGAATGATATTTAATTATTAATCCATTCATTACCCTACACCAATGTCTTCCTCTTTTGTGATTGTGCATGACAGTGAGAGGGTCCATTTCAAAGTAAGGCTTGCAGTCTCGAATATCTCCTAATTTATTGATGTTGATACCTCTTGGAGTTGCGAATTTGCAATTGGGCTCCAATATATGCACGACATTTATCGGACTAATGCACTGCAACACACAACACACAACACATATAACTAATGTAACTTCTCAAATGGTGTGCTAAGCAAATCCACCTTCTCTATATTGAGAATTTCTTGAATGCAAGCAATGTTGTATGGTTCTGGATTTACGTATTCCCCATTACAAGCTTCTTTTGCCAGCTGAAAATGAGAGACAATATAATAAATAACAAAAACTCAATATTTAGAGAAACAAACCCTATAATGTTCATCCGATACAAGTCCCAT